>JANHAO010025494.1:0-11332 GCA_026873985.1 Saraca asoca
AAAATGTTATGGCTGTTGATACAATATTTAATGAGATGATTTTTTCTACTTAAATTTCTCACACTTTATATATATTTATTGAGAGCGAGAAAAAGAAATGAGTTCTCAATTTAACATTTTCTTTTTTAAAATTTTTTTTTACATTTTTGCGACCAAAATAATTGGTGGCAAAGAAATGTGAATTAGCGACCGAAATTATGACCAAAATAATTGATGGCAAAAATGTAGGATTTAGTGATCGAAATTGTGACCAAAATAATTGGTCGCAAAAATATGGGATTTAGCGACCGAAATAGCAACCATAATTTCTGTCGCAAAAATGCAAAACGGTGACCAAATTTAAACCATGTAAGCGATTGAATTTGTCGCCACATTTTTTGGTCACTAAATTCAGTGACTAAACAATTTTGGTCGCTGATTGTCCTATGATTGGGGTTTTAGTCACTCCAGAATTTCGGTCGCTATTTGGTCGCAAAAACTGTCTGCGATCGAAATTTAATTTTTAGCGACTGAATTTTTTGATCGTTAAAATGCAATTTTTTTGTAGTGATATTCATTAACAAATCATTTTGTAAAATAAAACAGGATTTACAAAGGGTGGGACTATTTACTCACCTTCAAAGACATCCAATTGACTACTAGGGATTCTGTTGAAATTTTAGAATTCAGATATTTACGAATTTCACATTTTATCAAGAATGCATGTGAAGCAAAATAACAGCAAAATTTTCCAATTTTATCAACTTTGCATTTTTGGTTTTTACACAATTTTCTTGATGTCTAGCTATAGAGTTGCTATAGAATAAATCTTTTGTTTTAGGATTACTCACCGAGGCTTGCCGCTGACCAAAACCACGTCGATGAGGGAGGTTCGACCGAACTAGCTCAACAGGAAAGGCCAAAGAGCTACTGCTGTCGGATCACCATCATGGACTAGAAGGAGGCACTAGAGGGGAGGAAGAAGAAGATGGCCGGTGAAGGGATCGACGATTAACTCATCGAATGGTAAGAACCCAAAGGAAGAACCGCCAACCAAACGTAGCAATAAAGGAGTCTGGGAAGAAGGTCGAGGGCACGCTGGGGAGAGAAAAAGATGCCAGAACGTTGAGTAGCAGCCTTAACTTGCTGAACCCGGTGGGAGATAACGAGCCAAAGGAGAGGGAGGCCAGACGCAAGCCATCAGGGAGCAGGGGGAGCAGGGAACTTCCAGAATGTTGGAGAAGAGCCAAGCTGGGGAAATTTTATACAATAGGCCAAATGGAGAAAATTTCATTTTGGCCCCCAGACTTTTGACCTACTTACACTAATGTCCAGCCTTCCAAAAAATTTTCAATAGTCCCTGTCAAATTTTCAATTTAATCCTTCTTCCAATATAGCGATCGAATAAATTCGGTGGCTAAAAATTTCTATAACTAATACAAACTTTTCATAGTTGGCAACTACATGGCGACCAAATAGCCACCAAAATGCTTGCCACTGAACCATTTTGGTCATTGATTCGGTGGCTAAGTTCTTAAATATATCATATTTTCTATTCTTAGCCAATCAGTTGCAAAGTAGTCCTAGTTCGATCGCTATTAAAGACTGAAAAAATTTGGCCGCTAGTTTCGATCACTAAAATGCTTTCTTTTTGTAGTGATATTTGATAGTCTATCCAAATAAATGGTGACCATTCCTAATGATTCTGTGACTAGGAGTATTTAAAATCAAGGCTTATAAGGAATCTCATTTCATGATCATCATCTCCATGCACGACCTTGTCCATCAATCCTTTTGATCTATGCACTTAATTAAGTAATATTTAAAGCATGTATGATAGATAAATATCTTTATCAGTAATAATTGATTTGAATAAAATTCTTTTAAAATGTGTCTGATTACATCATATATATTTGGCTTGTAGGGTACCATTCTAACATGAGAATATTAAGATTCTAGGGAATATATAATTTTGTGAATCAACCGCCACCTATGAGTCAAAGACCAAACCAAAATAATAATTTGTTCTAGAATATTTCTTCATTGATAGTTTAGTACCTTGGTAAGTCTTACATGGTAACGTAGCATTAGAAGCAAATTGGAAGTTACTGATTTTTTTTTCTTTTTGTGATGTATCTTACAATATAGAGAGACAATGGAAGAGTACACAAGAGAAATCTACAGAGTTTCAGAGGAAATATTTACCAATTTATCAGTGTTGATGGGCATGAAAGAGGATAGTCTAAAAGACTTTCACAAAATGATGAAAATAGGAATGCGCATGAACTATTATCCATCTTGTTTAAAGCCTAAGCTTGTTCTTGGTATTAGTCCACATTCTGATGGTGGCTCCATAACCTTACCTCTGCAAGATGATGATATAACTGCCCTTCAAACCAAGCACAAAGGAGGATGGATTCCTGTCAAACTTGTTCCAAGTGCATTTGTGGTTAACATTGGTGACACCATTGAGGTAAAATAAAAAACGACAACTTACATTCATTTTCTTTAAGATTTAATGTAATTACATTCACATCCCTTTTGATTTTCAAATATATGCATTAATCTTCCTTTTCTATGTATATTCACATCACTTTCTCTCTATTTTAAAACTTTTCTTACTCAAAAATAATAAAAAAGTAAGTATATATTTTTGAAAATAAAAAATATAAATATAATTACATTAGACTATAGAAGAAGTGATTGTAATTTATCTGATAAAAAATTGAATTTTGCGATCATATATTTACTTGCTAGGAATTTGCATCCCCCACATTAATTATAATCACAGTCGGAACAGTGGATTATAAATTTGTGTTCAACACACACATGTGCGCGTACACACACACACTCCATTTCAATGGCAAGACACTAATCCTCAATAAATATCCTATCTTAAAAATATTTTAAATTTTATTATAATACACTAGTACTTAAGAAAATTGATATTATTGTCTTTTAATTTGTTTTGATAACAATCACTTTCGAATCATATGCTAAAATTAGAAATTTAATTTTTGACTTATTAAAATATAAATGAACAGTAATGGTCAATTCTTTTAATATTGGCCAGAATGGATGTTTTTTTCCATTTTTTGCTGGCTTGATGATAAAATATATATATTTTTAATAATTTTCCACAGCAAAGGATGAAGTATATTAACTGATTACATGAGTCAGAAGCACAAGAATAATATTTTTCTACTTCTAAAACCACACTAAGCATGAAATCATAACCATAACATGTGTTGAAGACAAAAAGAAAAGGCAAATTTTTTCCCCAATCATGTGAATTATACCATCCATTTCAACATAAGAAATATTCCTATCCCCTTTCAGCTTTATGATTAGTAACAAGTGTGTTTGGATTAAGCAGCCTGGAGTAACGGCATGCACAAAAGCATTAAGCACAGAGCTGTAACAAACTCAAACAAAGCAGCAATTTCACTTGCTATGTTTGTGATACCAGATGATCAAGCAGAAGTTGGTATTGTCGAACCAATGGTGCATGATCGCGCGGCCGCGTATAAGAAGATCAAGTACATGGATTACGTTAAGCACTATTTGGACATAAAACTGGATGGGAAATCCACCAAGATTATCAAGTCAAATGGCAATTAAATAGTTCTTGCATAGACTTTATCATCCTGCTATATATGTGCAGTCCAATAGAAGGATTTATATATCAACTTGTTGCATTTAGTAGCAAGCAAGTTCTTAAAGCTCACAAGTAGAAATATAAATAACGAAACATTCTATCTTATGTAAAGAGAAAGAATTTCCTATTTCAAGAGAAGAGAGTCAGACATATAAATAAAAATAAGTTTCGTAGTATGTAAGACCCACATGATTTTAAATATGGATTCATTGCTTGCGTTTATACCACTTTCGAATACGTAAGAATTAGCTTATTTCAAGAATAAGAATTTTTGCTTTCCCAAGTGTTGGATAATGTTTAAACATGCAAACTCTAGTTTCAAATTCATCTTTGCAAATAAGTTCAAAAGTTTCAAAGCTTCACACAGAACTTAGTGAAACTGGAAGCTTATTGAACCATAGCAAAGGCTTATAGAACTGAAAACACTGACAATGCACATAATAATGTCAGGATGTTACATATTAATGAGTAGGCATTTGCTTGTCAGCAATAAACCTTAAATTCACAAATGGACCGGAGTCAAGAAGGAATTCAGTTTATAGGGGACAATTGCTATACACATGGACCTCCCTTGTGTTACACGAACCTCCCTTGTGTTTTATGAATATTACATCGACTTCCCCGCTTTATGAAAAATACACAGAAGATAGAGAATTACTCAAAATTTTAAGAATTGTATTGTTTTGCAACATTTAAAATTTTTCCCCTTTAGTTGCATTTGATGAGTGTGAATTGCTTAAAAGTATAATTTTAGTGCAATGCATACTTGTGGATTGTTGTTTACTAACCTTACACTTATATATCTGATTTAGTTTCTCAAATTTTAGAAAAATATTTAACTTTTACATCTAATACAATGACAAGTAATATGTCTTAGGCCCAATTGCCTGGACAGATTAATTTATATGGAGTTGTTGACATACTTGTATGAAAACGTTTCATCAGATATTCCTACTAGTGTAAGTTGTACTTTTACTTGTAAATGTCATATTCCCCTCACGAATCAATTTTTAACTTTGTCCGATGATATTGACATAAAAAAAAATGTTTGATACATATGTTGGTCATAATGCTATTTGCTTAGATATTAACAATGTCCAAGTTGTTAAGGCACTAAATACATCATCACCCAATACCACTAACCAAACCTAAAAGAATAGTTATGAGCCTCAAACTGAACTTGAGACCTTAGCCAATAAGAATGAAGAAATAGGACATGATGGTAAAATGGAAGATGCTAAAACTAATTCAGATGATGGTGAAATGGAAGAAGTAGAAACCAATTCAAATGATAGAGAAATTGAAGATGTTGAAACTGATTCAAATGATGAAGAAATTGGTTCTCATGATGATGCCATCCAAAACCAAGGAACATGTTTACTGAATTTGATGATGACAATGTCAATTATGAAAAGAGTGATGGTGGGGAAGAAAATAAAGAAAGTCAGGCAAGTGATGTAAGTGCAAAATGTGAAATGATTAAGGAGAGTGAGGTTGAGCCTAAAGTTCAGCTATATGGTGAATTTGAACCAACCAATAACAATGAAGGTATACAAGTTGACATGAACAAGAATATCAGAGAGAAGACATTTAAGCATCAAGAAAATGGAAAGGTGCATCTAGAGGCAAATATAATCTTTGTGGATGTGCATGAGTATTGGAAAGTTCTACAGGACTACATAATTCAAGAGAACTTTGATATTATAAGAGTGAAAAATGAGAAGGCACGAGTTCCTATCATATGTGCTACACATGGATGTCCATGGAGGGTTCATACTTGTCCATTACCTAGTGGCACAACCTACATGATTAAAAGTTACAGAAATGAGCGTACTTGCATCAAGACATCCACTAAGACTAATGCAACATCAACTTGGATGGCTAAGAAGTTAGAGAGTTCATTAAAATCCTATCCTCATATGAGTAATAAATTAATGTAAAATGAGGTAAACAACAATTATGGAGCTCAACCACATCCAATGCAACTATATAGAACAAGAAGAAGGGCAACAAAAGAGATTGAAGGGAAACATGCATGCAACTTTAAGAAAAAACATAATTATGCTAGGATGTTGTAAGAAAAAAAAAACCTATTAATGTTATGAATATAGATTAATGGTCTAGAATTAACATGGATAAAGTTCCAAGATTTAAGAGACTATTTGTGTACTTAGATGCTTGTAAATAGGGCTTCTTAAAAGGTTGCAAGTCATTCATAGGCCTAAATGGATGCCATCTACAAAGCCCTCATGGGGGAGTTCTCCTTGCAATAATTTCATTTGATGCAAATAACAGTCTATTCCCTATTACCTTCATGGTTGCTCAGAAACAGAACAAAGACTCTTGACTATTTTTTTTAGATTATTTATGTGAGGCAATAGGTCTCGGGAATGATAACAATATATTCACTTTTATGAGTGATAGGCAAAAGGTACTAGTTTTCATTCTTGTTTTTCATATTATAAAAAATCGAATTTAATAAATTTTGCTATATTACATAGGGAATACCTAATGCTATGGGGCAGTTTTTCCAACTACTTGGCAAAGGCACTATTCTAAACATCTATTAAACAACTCTAAAGCAAAGTATCCAAGTTATACTAAAAGAGTATTTTTTGCATGGATGTACCAGCACCAAACACTTTTTTGTTCAATAAGGCAATGGGAATGGTAAAGCTAAAGTAAATAGATGGACTAGCACACAAAACTTTGGCAGACATACTAGCTTATAGGTGGAATAAGCACGCTTTTGATCCAAAAACAAAGAGTCCTTACATCATAAACAGTGTGTGTGTCCTTCAATAAGTGAATCGATAAGCTCAAGGACAGGTTCCAACTTGGTAGATGGGTTAAGGCATAAGATCATGGGAAGTTTTCACATAAAATATCAACAACGTTGTACATAGAGTGAAAAAGGTAGGTCCAAGAATTATGGATAAGCTAAATACCAATCTTAATGATTGTAAGCTATACAAGATGCATGCTATTGATAAAAGCCAATTTGAAATGTAAGATGGGTTCACTAGATTTGTTGTAAACTTAGAGGAAGGAATCTGTGGGTATAATGCCTAGCCTATTAGTGGCTTGCTTTGCAAACACACAATTGCTTGTATTGTACATAATCATGGCAAGATCGAAGAATACTGTGAAAGATTTTATAGGCCTTCAAGGTATATAGAATCATACTCACACACTATCACTCCATTATCTGACCCAACACATTAGAGGACACCAAAGTGTAGCCACCTCCATTAACTAGAATGCCTAGTAGGCCAATGAAGAGTAGAAGAAAAGATTAAGACGAGGGACCAGCATCTACTAAAGCTAAGAGATCAGATACAATGAAGTGTAATAATTGTTAACAGCTAAGTCATAACATGAGAAGCTGCCAAAGGGCACCTATGCAAAAAAAAAAAAAGGTCAACAAGGTAAATCATATCATATATGTCATTAATTTGTTCTAAAACTTCTTATTATGTAATTTTTTTATTTTAATTTCAACTCTCTATTATATGTAAAAGCTTGCTCCAAGCCAAAAACCTACTCCAAGCTAGGGACCTTCACAAATACCACCAACAGTCTCAAACATTAGGATGGACAACTGCTTCTATTGGAGTAGAATCTACCCAAGCTAAGGCCATGAATATTTACTTAGAAAAGAAAGCAAAGAGGGTAATTTATGTTTATAACATCTTATGTTACTTGTTGTTGCTTTTGTTATGCTTTTTCACTTTTGTTGTCATTTATTATAGAAAGCCAAAGAACAATAAAAAATAAAATTAAGACCTTGAAATTGCTTATGTTTCTACTGCCATTTGTTTTTGCTTCTATTGTTATTTGTTGTAGAAAGGTCGAGAACAACCATAAGCTTAAAATTAACCATCCAACTTTGCTGCTTGAGAACATCCACAAAGCTCAAAATCAATCATCCAGCTTTGCTAACTACAATGAAAGGGAAACTCAATGGAGTTCTAACATGGTTATGTAATCCAAATTTGGTATTGCTTCAAAGGAAGGTATGTTGAACAAAGTTGCAACTGCCAATGCACAAAGTTCCAAATAGATGGAGACATATGAGAATCTTTTGCTTTTAACAATGTGAATTCAATAAAGCCTCTACCACATCTTTTTCACTTTCATTTGGGATGAATTTATGTTAAATTTCAATTAAATTTAGGCACATCTGGGTGATAAATATATGTTAAATTTCATGTGAATTTGGTTATATTTAGGTGTTGAATTTGTCTTTAGGATACAACTAACTAGTGATCCTACTACTAGTTTTGAATATATATTTAAAAGTAATGATATTTCACTTTTTTTCTTTTTCGAATTCTTTGTCAATTTTGCATCAAGACATAAACAATAGTCCTGGCCTATCATAATTTTAAGCTTTTCTCCATATTATATGCTTTTTGGATTTAAGAGAGTATTTTAGCTCTTAAAACTTTGCAAATCATGCTCAATAAAATAAAATAAAAAAAAAGCAAATTCATTAATTTAAATACAAAATGTCATTACATGGCCAAATAAAAGTAGAACAATGACATTTCAAACCCTAACTAAAACAATAACTACTAAAAGTACAATTATAAGATAAAATAAAAACAACCCATTGAAACATATTTTAAGTGTACCAAATCCCATTTCCAGTATATTTAATTTGGAAGATAACTTTTTTATCTCATCCTTTAGTTCATGAATCTCGAATGTGTAAGCCACACATTGCTTATTCCTATCATATTATATAATAATCTCAGTTGATTAACTTCTTCCATCATCAATAGGTGTACATTATGAAATAAAACCACGCCCAAAATCATAGCCATAATCCAATTTTTTCCTACTCTTCTCAAATCTATAATTTTTTACTGAGCATATTTGTCCATATTTATATTTTCTTCTCAAAAACTCAATCCTTCTAAATTCACACTAGTAGAAGACATCTGGACATGAAAAAAAATGACAAAGATTAAAATAAAAAAAGAGCAAACAAAAATAATAATTACATATTAACCATAAAATGGTCAAAAAATGGGTCTATTTCAGCCCTTCAACAACCACAATGGAAGGCTTCAATACAATGCTCATTTATATACTTTAGAAGGATAAAATTGGTATTATTTGGTCAATTATCAAAAATAATAGTCAAACAATGAAATATATCATCGTCATTTCAAAAAGAGGTTATGTGTAGTGTATTTTTAAAGTGTGAGGAAGGTTTGTATAGATTTAGATAATACGTGAGAGGTCCATGTATTTTTGATAAAATATAGGAGAAGATAGAGTATTTTACTCTATTTGTTTTCTTCTTGTTAGTAGCACGTCAATTAATTTACCTTTTTAGATGCATCAAACTTATGTGATTAAATTTTTTCAATACAAGAATTAAATATGAAATGTGCATATAATTAAGTACATTTATTTTGATAAAAAATATTTTTTAAAAAATAATTTTATTTATTTATGTTTGTAGTTATAAAATATTAAGATGAAAGAAATTGTCTTACTTTTTCAATATTAAATATAGAGAGTGTAGTATTTATTTGTGTTTAAAGAGATAATTATTTTTCTTCATTATCATAATATTATGTATTATTTTTAATCATAAAATATATAAATAATATAAAAATCCTTTATTCCTCGCAGGAAAGTTCCACTCAACAAATTTAATTAGACTTTTTCCTCAACTGGCTATCACCTTGAGGATGCAATGTTTGACTTCATTGATTTGGCAATACAAATGGCGCAAGAATTGTTTTGAATTTTATTCAATTAAAAACAAGCTTTCTCAAAATGGGTGTTGTGGTATAATTAATCTAATTTACACAAGTAACAACTAAATATCAAGAATTATAATTAATTAGAATTTTTAGTATTACAACAGTTTTTAAATTTTTATTTTTATTTTCTTTGACATAAATATAAAATATTATATATGTATATTAAGTGGTTGATTACTTTTATTATTAAAAAATAAAAAATACTTATAATTTATTAAAACAGTTCATAACAACTAATTAAAATTGTTTAGTACAACTAAAGTAGTTTAATATAAATAGAAGTAACGGTGAAATGAAATTGAAGTGTCAAGCTATTAAAGTGATAATCTTGATTGGCTGACGATGTATCCAAATCTAATACAGCCAAAAAGCACCGATTGCACACAACAAAATAAGCAGAGAACGGATTGCTTGTCACAACATAAAAGCAGCGTTCTGGGCCTTGTGCCTTAAGAAGCATACACATGGATACACCATGCCACCCAATATGAGGATTGGATGCAGTTGCTCCTTAGTCATCCACAAACATGAAATTCACATTCAACTTTCACTCACATGCTATTTACAGTAACATGCACTACAAGAAATTTAATTTTTTGTGGCGACTTTTCAGTGACGACTAAAAAGTCATCACTAAATGTCGGCCTACTATGACGACTTTTTAGGTCGTCACTAAAAGAGGTAACTTTCAGTGATGACACAAAAAGTCATCACAATAAGTCACCTTTTTATGACGACCTTTTTTAGTCGTCACAATAGGTATACAATCAGTGACGACAAAAAAGTCGTCACAGTAAGTACCCTTCAGTGACGACTTTTTTGTCGTCACAATAGGTTAGCTTTCAGTGATGACTAAAAGTCGTCACAAAAGGCTAACTTTCAATGACGACCAAAAAGTTATCACTGAAGGTACCCTTCAGTGACGATTTTTTCGTCGTCACAATAGGTAAATTTTTAGTAACGACTAAAAGTCATCACAAAAGGCCAACTTTCAGTTATGACCAAAAAAGTCGTCACTGAAAAAAAGTCATCACAGAAGATACCCTTCAGTGACGACTTTTTTATCGTCACAATAGGTAAACTTTCAGTGATGATTAAAAGTCATTACAAAAGGCTAACTTTTAGTGACAACCAAAAAGTCGTCACTAAAGGGCGCCTTCAGTGACAACTTTTTAGTCATCACAATAGGTAAGCTTTCAGTGATGACTAAAAGTAGTCACAAAAGGCTAGCTTTCAATGACGACCAAAAAGTCGTCACTGAAGGGTGCCTTCAGTGACGACTTTTTGGTCGTCACAATAGGTAAGCTTTCAGTGACGATGAAAAAGTCGTCATAAAAGGCCAACTTTCAGTGACAACCAAAAAAGTCGTCACTGAAAGTCATCACAGAAGGTACCCTTCAGTGACGATTTTTTCATCGTCATAATAGGTAATCTTTCAGTGATGACAAAAAGTTGTCACAAAAGGCTAGCTTTCAGTGACAGTGAAAAAGTCATCACTGAAGGTACCCTTCAGTGACGACCTTTTTGCCATCACAATAGGTACCCTCTCAGTGACGTTGTCTCTCACTTTGTGGGCCAACATTTGCAAGTTTTGTTGGATTAAAGTGCAACATCAGAAAGCGAAAATGCATTAGCATCCATATTCAGTGTAGTTGTCCCTACAGGATCACTGACTTCACACTTGCCAACCAAACGAAACCAACCAAAAGGTTAAGTGCTTTTCCTAGTCAGCATCCATAATGATTAAGAATACTTGTGTCATTAGTTATGAATTTTAAGATATTATTTGTTGTGATAAGTAATTCAATAAATAAAAGTATATACATGATTAAATTTTTAGTGATAGTAAGAGTGATTGATTTATTAGACTCATATATGTAAGAATCTGATATCAAATTTGAAATGCAAAAGA
>JANHAO010025495.1:0-11336 GCA_026873985.1 Saraca asoca
GGGACTCTCCATGTGCAACCCTAATGGGTTATTGGGTTAACCTACCCATCAACAGTTAACTCAATACAATGGCCCAGTAAACACAATCCACTTAACACAGGTACAGCCCATTAAACAAAATGGATCATATTATTGGGCTATTTATACAAAACACTAAATCAAATACACCCCCCTTAACTTCATTACCAAACCTTCAAATATATTCCCTAACCAAAGGCCCCTTCAAGTTTGAATTATTCAACTTACTTAAAGTATCAAATATTTTTATATTTATTCATTTTATTCATCCTTGGTTGCCTCTATTTCTACGTTTAACTAGCCCTTAAAAAATTTAAATTACCAAATAATTGGATGTACATAATTTAAATAAATAATTTGTTGTTAAAGAAGATAATTGAGATATATAAGGGATAATTGACATAAAAGGATAAATAAGTGGGATAAGAATAGGAAGTTATAATTTACTGCTCCAAGAATAATGTTGAAATTATTATATGGATTACAAAATTATACAAATCATTTGAATGTTGCAATTATGGCCCTTGAAGAATTTATGAGTTCAATAGTACATTGCATGTACAGTTTTATTGTTTTAAGTGGTTTATAATTTTTCTCTAATAGATAATCTTCTACGTCAATTTCTTTTTTAGAAGATTAGAAATTAGTTATGGATAATTAAAAAAAAGATATTTCCTTTAAAAAAATTCAATGTCAATTTTTTTATTAAAAATCTCAAAATATATTTATATATTCATGCTATTTAATTTAAAAAGTGATTTTGACAGAAATACTTGTCATGAAAGTATCACAACTGTCAGCTTTTACTTGCAACCGGAAATCTTTCAATGGTAGTCACACACACACACACACACACATATATATTTATATATATATATATATATATATCTCGAAACAAGTAAATATGTTTGAATATGTCTAATATATTTAAGTAAATATTTATTAATTGTTTCATAATTAAGTATAAGCGCTGTGTAATCTAACATAATTATAACTTGTATTCCTTCGTTTAGTCATGCAGACAAATGAAAAGTATGTGATAGGTATAATTTTCGATAACTGGTGTCAAAAATGGAATTTCATCTTAAAGATGGGTATAAAACAATTATATTAATTTGTTGGTCAATTTAGGATTTCTTTCATTCTTTTTATTCATATTCGTTATTAGACATATAGGACATTTTATGCATTTTGAATTCTCTCTTCAACTACAAAATTTCTAAATTTCCTATTGTAATTTTAATTTTATGCACAGCAAATACTTTTCAGCTACTTTCTTAAGTTTTCTTATTCATCTAGTATTTCTACATTTCACAGCTCATACTCTATTATTGGACCTTCAAGAGGAAGGCCATCTAACTGGGCCGATGGTGCAAGCCTAAGCAACCAGGGGAAAGAGGTTTTAGGCCAAAATTTTATAGTCTACCACGTGATAATATTATGGCCCACCGATTGCCTGGCCTAATGTCGCAGTCTGGCAATTCCATCGTCAGAACGTACAACACTTAAACTCTTTGCATGACACTTAATCAATTAGTACCTAAAAATAAGCCAGCCAAACGGTTATACACCATCTAAGTCTAAAAAATAACAGACAACATCCGTAATTTGTAGCATGTCGAGTCAACTATAAACACAAATCGCATAACACATAGCAATCAAATTACATATAAAGGCAATCAAATCATTTACATAGACAATCATGATACATTCATGTAATTCGAATAAATACGGATGAATGTAATCAAAAGTAAATAAATTCCATGGGACAATATTTCAATTGAAAAGGGGATATTTCTTTGTTCACATTTAAAAAGTCTTGATACAGACTCCCCAATGTGTAGGGAAGGCTTAAGGTCACACACTTAATCCCCTAAACGAGTGTCTCAATGCCCACCTTGAATCATCGGACACTCCCCTTCAGGAGCATTTTAAACAAAAGTCCAAATGGTAGGAATAAACATACTTTTTCTGAGTTGGCATAAGGACTGTTCTCTTAACTCCTAAGGGTTCTAATATGCCACAACATATTAATGTGAAGATAAAAATCCAAGAAATCACAACCATATGCTTATTTACTCACACTAGACAACTTACCTTAATCAAAATTACATAAACACCCTCAAAATGGGGAAATATTGACAAAAATTAATCTACGAAAGCATTTTTCCCCCAAATTCGTGCCACATGATCTTCTCTTCATACTTGATTTTTATGCCAAGTTTTGTCTAAATCCGAGCACATTTGCTTGTCGAATTTGATCACAAGTGACACCTAGGCCTAAGTGCAAATGAACTTCAACAACTTGTTCCTCTTTCCTGTTGGTTGAAGATACAGGTGGACCACCACCTTTTACTCTCTCCACCTTGCCATGTGTCTGAGGCAAATTTGCCCCAATTTTTTCCAGGGCATAATAAACCTGGTCATAAATTTTAACCAAATATAATATTGTAAAAATTTATACGAATCTTTTTAATTAAACAAAACATTCCAAAAAATCACATTCCTTTAAATTATTTTTTTGAAAATGTTAAGATTCAAAATGAATGATTAAATGCTCTTTGGTAATATCTACATATACAATCTCACTTGAGTAGTTTTAAAGTATACAATCTCACTTGAGTAGTTTTAAAGTAACTTAGTTTGAGAGAAGTGTTTTCGCAATTTTTTTGGTCATTCCCCTTTCTATATAAGTAAAAATTTACTAACTTATCTTACTTTTTGCAAGCCAAAATCTTTTCTATTGTACCCCAGTTAGAAAGTTAAAATAAGAGAAATATAATGTCAAAATTAAAGCAAAAAGAAAAAGGAAGAAGAAACTTTATGAAGAAAGTAGATATGTCACAGAGATCTGAAAAAGGAACAACTACAAAGCAACTTTTTGCCTTAGATAGTGTTATTTTGGAAAGTAATTATTTAAATAGGGTTAGAGCAAAATTATTTCCATGGATGGGTTTAAAATTAAGAAAACATTAGTTTGGGCAACATTTTGAGCTAACTAGAAATTGGGCCACATTGAAAACATTGGTTTAGGTAACATTTACCCATGGCAATGTTGCCAAGTAATCTGGTATGGCCAGTGTTGCTCTAGCCAACGTCACCTATCTAAGCAGGTGGCGTTGCTCAGAGCAACGTTGCCAGCCACCTGGCTGCTTGGCAAGCCTGCCTCTGAAAAAGCATGCTTACAATTTTTTTTACTGTTGCTCTGTGACTTTTTTTCCTTCCTCTTCACACTATAAAAACACCTTCTCTTCTTCTTCACTCCGTAAACTTCTTCTACAACTTCTTCTTCACATTCATCTTCATCTTCACTTCTTCATCTTTCTCATCTATTTTATCTTATAAATTTTCCTTCAAGTAACATTTATTTCCTTCTTTGACAAATTGTGAGATAAGTTTCTATATGTTTATTTACCATTACTTTTGTTAAAGAATTATTTGAATATATATATTTTTTTAGTTAAGTCTTATTTTGCAAGATTACTAACACATTAATTTGACTAATTATTATGCATTACTATATGTAAATTTTTTTTGCATGAAAAATTAAATTATCTATCTTACATATATGGTAATAGAATTTTTGTTTTTTTGCTTGCACTAGTAGTGATAGAAGATTTGAAATTTTAGTAATTTTAGTTTTAAAATGATTATGTTAGGGAAATATAATTAGAATTTGATATAGATAGTAGATGGAAAAAATGAGAGAATTAATTGATTGACCACTTAATACCTTTTACAATGAAATTTATTATGTTAGTCGGTGATATTTATAAGGAAGTTAATTTTCTTAGGTATGTTTATTTTTTTTTGAAATTTTAGTATTTAAAATTTTTTATTCATGGCAAAATTTTATTTTTTATTGAAATTTTGGCCAATATTTAGTTATTTGTGATATATTATCCAGTTATTTTATATTAGCTTTACTATGATTGTTTAAATTCAAAAATATCTACACAATCGATTATAATTGTTTACAATAATGAAAAAATGTAAAATGGTCATGAAGGATTGATCTTTGAATATCCAAACCTAGGTAGACAAAAATATAACATTAAATGATATTAGGAGGAAAATTGTGTTAAAGTTGAAAGTAGAAGCCGGGAGATATATCTCATCCATTACGTATAGGTTTCCTATATCATGCCACAATACTATGCATTACCAATGGTTTAAATTATTTGATGATGATGATGTGAGCACCATATTTTGCTATCATGATCAATTTCTTAACCTTGGTGCATTGGAATTATATGTTGAGTTTGAAATGAATGACATAGAAAATGAAGAGATTAATATGGTGTATCAACTTGGAGATAATGGTCCTGAGATAGCAGATTTGAATTCTCAATATGTGAAAATATTTTCTCAACAAAGTTACTACCACACTATCCCCAATTTTAATAGCTTATCAAACTATGGTACTATGGCCACTATAATGCAAGGTGATGATAAGCAATATCTAAACCCACCCAGCATAGACTGTCTATACAAAGATATTAAGGATGATGATGAACCACTATCAGATGGTCTAGAGTTGATGAGGAGAAGGGAATTGTCGAATTATTACCATCATATATACCTCTATCATCACATATGTCATATGTCAATTGGAAAACATTAGATAAACCTGAACATCAACTGATTGAAAATCCCATTTGGACTAATGGGCAGGATTTTTATGTTGGTTTGGAATTTGAGAGCAAAGAAAATGTCCTATTAGCCTTGAAATGATATACAATTAGAATACACCAAAATTATAGGACCTGAGAGTCAAAATCGACATTTATAAATGTGTATTAAGCAAAATATGGTACAAAATGCAATTGGCAGCTTAGAGCAAGCTTTAATTTGAAGAAAGATTGCTGAATTGTCAAAAGATATAATGACCCCTACACCTATGTCGTTACTAGCATGTTACATGATCACAAGCAAATGGACTTTGATTTCATTACCTTATATTGTGCAAAGCTAGTATGGGCCACACCAAACCTTCCTATGATAGAGATGATACAGATGATAAAATCATAGTTCTCTCACCAAGTTTCCTACAAGAAAGCTTGGCTAGGAAAACAGAAGGCTATTAGCTAAATATATGGTGATTAGGATGACTTGTATTGCCAATTGCCAAGATGGTTGGCAGCAATGAGACAAACGAACCCATAGACCATTGTACAATTGCAAACTGGAGATTTATGTCATGGACAATATCTTGATCCTAACAATGTGAAGTTTGAGAGGCTATTTTGGATATTTATACCTTGTACTGATACACTTCCCTTTTATAAGTTAATGCTAGAAGTTAATGGAACCTTCTTGTATGAGAAATTCAAGCATAACCTACTGATTACAACCACATAAGATAGGAATCACAAAGTATTGCTTATTGTATTTGTAATTACTGAAGCTAAGAATAGATCTAGTTGGTCATAGTTCTTAGGTGTAATTCGAATGCATGTCACTAATGCTAATGGACTATGCCTCATACTTGGTCGCCACAACAGGATTATTACATCAGTCAAGAATAAGTCCCTTAGATGGCAACCGTACCATCGATTTTGTATCCGCCATATGGCTAGCAACTTCAACAGACATTTCAAGAATACAACCCTTAAGAGACATGATACAAACATGGGTAATCATTTCTTACCACTGTATATGCTTATGTTAAGTTCATATATGTTGTTTAAATTGTTGTAATCATTATTGCAAGGTATAAGGAGAAGCCAAGGAAGTATGATCTCAAACCCACTAAGTTGTAGTCCCTAAATGCTGATGTAGGTCGATGGGTGGAGGCACTTTTCAAACAAAAGTAGGTGCAAGCATTTGACGACTGGTGATGCTTTGGGCACATAACAACTAACTTAGCAGAAACCGTCAATGGTATTTTCAAAAGCAAACAAAATTTACTCATCATTGCATTGGTGCAAAGTATCTTTTACAGGCTAATGGTCTACTTTATGCCACGAGGTCAGGAAGCTAGTGATAGAATTTCGGTTGAGCATATATACACAAATGACCTTACAGTTGCTTTATAGAAAAACATCAAAAAAGCTAGTGATTTCTCAATGCATACTCATGACAAGCTTAATGGAATTCTCCAAATAAAGATAAAATTTAATGCACACACCAATAAAGAAGGTAATACATAAATTATTAACCTCACCTAAAGGACATGCACCGATGAAAAATTCCAGCACCTACACTTTCCATGCTCACATGCTATTATAGCTTGTCACGTTGTTCGTAGCGACTTTAACTAGTACATACACCCAGTTTATCATATAGACTCTTTTGTTAGTGCATATCGGGGGTGCATGGTGGCCAATACCACACCAAGATCATTGGCCACAGGTTGTTGGCCTTATACTATTGCCAGATTATTCTAGACTAAGAGACAATGATCAACTAAAGTTTACCCTTTTTCGAAATGAGATGGACTTGAGAGAACAATGTGATAGAGAAATGGGAGAAAGACAAAGGTGTAGTTTGTATTATTTTGTTGGCCACAACCATAAGTGTTGTCCCAATTGTGTTGCAATGGCTGGAGAGAGCTTTAGGCATTAGGCATGAAATGTAACAATTACTTACTTAAGGAGTGGTTGTCATGTATTTCCTTCTATTGTAATTATTTTCATGCCTGATTTCATTAGGTAGTTATAGTTATTGTAAATTCATTGTAAAAAACTATTGTAATTATTTTCATGAAATATAACAATTCCTTATTTAAACTATGGTTGGTTGCAATGTAATTTCTTCAGTTGTAAGTATTTTAATGTCTAATTTTATTGGTTGCACTGTACATATCTTTTCACACATGTATTACAATAGTCTTGGTAATGTTTGTAAAGAATATAATCTTCTTATTCGGCGTGTCATTGAAATGCAATGTGTCATTGGAACACTTTATTACTATTGATGTATTTTAAGTTTGAACATGGATGCAGGTTATCTACTAGTTATTATGCATGAATTTATATTAGAAGACATCTATAATCAATCAATGTAGTTATAATAGGCCACAATATAAATGGGTGAAATAACACAACATCAAACAATAACATTTACAAACAATGACATTTACAGTTAACAACATTTATAAACAACATAGTAGAGAACAACATTCACACTAGTTCAAATTAGAATCATCTTGATGCTCTTGTTGCCAACATGAGGGTAGACATTCTTGTTGTCTTACATGTCCGATCACATATCTGCCCATGTCATAATGAACTACACTATGAGCTCAATGACTAGGTTGCACTCAAGTTAGACGTGGAGGGTTAGCCAAAGGCTCGGTCACTATCGCACAAGTGTAGGTGAAAGATAAAATTGCTAGTTACACACTATATTCAATATTATGCCATGAAAGGGAGAAACTTGACCAGTCTAAAAACATGTTCAAGCCTCCTTCTAGTGGTAAAAGTAAAGGTGGCTGTGGAAACCCATGAAAAAGCTCTCTGCTATACATATATGGTGATGGATTAGGGGGTTGTGGCATGTATGATGGGCTTGCCTCGCCATATGATATCACACCAAATGCATATTCCCCTCCATATGTATGTCATGATAAAGAAAGAGCATGTGGTATGTATAATGCGCCTACTTTATCATGTACCTGAGCAATTGCAATGTTTGAAGGTGTGAGTATGCTAAGCTTCAAATCTATTATACTTATCTTATACAGGTACATGATAAAGTAGGCGTATTATAATGCGCCTACTTTATCATCTACACGTTCCGTATTTCACTGTCATCTTCTACAGGCACATCTACCTCTAACAATTGGATCGACATGAACTGCTAGCCTTTGAACATCAAACAATGGAGGTAGGATGTGAGTATGCTAAGCTTCAAATCTATTATACTTATCTGCAATATTCACTAAGTTAATATCGATCCGTCTAACCCTAGGCTATGATCAACTCTCAGCATCGATGAGGGTTATATGCTGCAACTCCACTCCTAAGTCAGCCTATCATATAAGTAGAAGAAGGAAATTATTGACTGTTATTTCTTAGTTCAATCTATATAATTAGTTTAAACACAATAAATTATACCACTGAATCCTCCATTGTACCACTCGGAGCAATCTAGCATCTTGTCACCGTTCTATACCATCACATGTACTTATTGTTGTAGTGCAATGATTCTGACACCAGCACTCTACGCAAAATTTGTTATCGCCAGTTATTCCAAAGTTGAATATACCATTCATGTCTAACAACCCAATCTAAGATTCATTACACTATAATGTGTACTCATGCAAAGTGTCATCCACATCTGAGTTGTGGGGTATAGGTTATTCAAAACCAAATGGCCTCATTACTCTATCTGCGCTATACCACTCAACAATGTGGAAACATATCAAAGGCACTTGTGAATATCAAATCTCCTATCCCATTATATAGTAGTCTAATAGGTCACCAACATATCACCCCTATAAGGCACCCAAATAACCTGTCATCATAAACCACGATCACAATCAATATCACAAATAGAAATTAAAATTCATGCAATAAATGACAATAATATAATAAGGTCAATTATTCATACTTAATCTGACTTTAAATGATTAAGTGAAGCCCTAAATGTACTTAACATATAACTTGGAGTTATCGTTGTGTCCTGAGTGTCGTGTCATCTGAAAGCTAAGGGCATTAACTCTTATTAGTTGGGATCCAACCAACCTTTCCTAACTGGTGCAATGCTTTGGAATCTATCCCAAGCCCATATCTAGACTAGAAACATGCATCTAGAAATGTCATTCTACTCTGTCTTGGATGCCTTGTACAACTCTCTATAAATCCATCACAGGACTGCAGACCCTCAACTATATCTCTTTACATCTTGTAAATTGGCTAACCAAGGCAAAAACATCAAATGCACATAATGGGTCGAGTTGTCATTACATAATATTGCACCTAATAGTCTCACTGTGTAGGTACACGTGTATTGCTATACAATCTCCTCATTGGCATTATTTGGGAGAGCACTAAACCGTTCTTATAATCGTGTTAGGCTAAGATTTTGGCCATAGATGAAATGATACTCATTTGATGGAACATCACCTAATAATATCTCACACACTCCATACCACGACAATCGACTTACACCAATCACCACTTCACCATTCACAGGGAGTCCAAATTGGACTTTTACATCTTGTAATGTGATTGTTATTTCTCCCTGTGATTTGTGGAACATACGTGTATCCAATCATCATCTCTTAACAAGTGCACTAATAAGAGGCTAATCAATATTTATGTGTCTGATTCTTGAAATATCATAAAATCCTGTTGACCAAAGATAGGGATCCATTTGAGGGTCAAAGGGCAGAATGTGACCTAAGCGTCTAACATGTGACACCCAATCAGCCTACGTATAAAAAAAATTGGGAGTAAGGTATTGAAAATAATACAAAAACTGAACAATATTTTTAAATGGTTAATTTTCATTTGTATTATTAACCTTATCCCCTCGTCATATTGCTTCTAAAATATGCTAGTGTTGTAATCAAAACAACAAGTCGTCTCTTGGACTGGGATTTAGAAGATGAGCGTGTCTATCTGACATTTTAATAATAACAATCTTGTTACAATTATCAAAATAAACAATATTAAAAATATGTATTGCTAATTATTTTATTAAATCAAATTAAAAATGATAATAAATAATTGATTATAGTTACAAATTAAAGTAACAAAATTTGACCACCAACATAACGACTTTAATCATATCACATGTTAACAAATCAATTAAGTAATCTATTTAATTGTTTACATTATTTACAATTAAGATTTCTATTTTTCACTTGATAAAAAATGTTAAACAAATATTAATGTAAACCTTACTAACTAGTTAAAAAAGAATAAATAACATAACTATCATATAACTAAAAAACCCATAACACATACTACATACATAAAATTCTGCATGAATAAAAAATTTAAATGCTAGAAATCTAATTTAAATATAGGATAGTTACAAACTATACCTAAGAAAATTAATTTTCTCATAAATATTTGTGGCCAACATAATAATTTTTAATATAAAAGGTATTCACTAGTCAATTAATTAATTCTCTCATTTTTTTTACCTGATATCTATTTCAAATCATAATTTTGTTCTCCTAACATAATAGTTTCAAAACTCAAATCAGTAAAACTTCATATCTTCTATAACTACTAGTACAAGAAAAAATGAATAATTCCATCACATATAAGACAGATAATTAGTTTCTTATATAAAAAAATTATACAAAGTAATGCATAATAATTATTTAAATTAACATTTCAGTAATCATGCAAAATGAAACTTAACTATAGAAAATACATTTAAATGATTCTTAAACAAAAAAACAATGGTAAATAAGAATATAGAAACTTACCACACAATTTTGTCAAAATAGAAAATAAATGTTGGTTAAAGGAATTTAGCAGATGAAGTGGATGAGAAAAATAAAGAAATGAAGAAGTGAAAGTGGAGAAGTGAGGAGCAAGAGCTTTGGTATGTAAATGAAGTAAGTACTTGCCTATTTAACATGAAAAAAAAATACTTACAAAACATAAAATCACAGACCTTTTGTATTTAAGCATGCATTGCTATGCAATTGTTTCTTTTAGGCATAAGTTGAAGCATGCATGCAATGAAGCAAAGGAGACTAGGATACTGTCACATCCCAACCTATGGAATGTAACCGACGTAGAAAGTCACCGGTAAAGCCTCCCTACAAGCCTGACCATGCAATTTATACCAAAAATAATAAATTCAACAAAATATGATTAATTCCATTCATTATGATTCTACCGAAAATCTGGCAGAATGAATCTCCTCTGTTTTTTGGACATCTGGCAAAGTGCCAATACATCATAAATGGGCTACATGCCCCAAAATCACCTATATGACAACAACAATATACACAGTGGCCCAGGCTAACACATTTCAATCCTACTGGGCAGCCAGATAACTTATACACATACAACTATACACAAGGTCCTATCAACTGTTAACAGTGTCCATCATGGTATACCTGGTCAGTCCGCCAAGAATGATCCACTCACTCAGCGAGCAGATCCAGAATCTGGATGAGACGGAGGGATGGAAGGAGGATCCTGGGGCTCTGAAAAACATGAAACACAGAATAGTGAGTTTATGTAAACTCAGTGAGTAAAGAATCCTATATTCACCTAAAAATCCCATCCAAATACATATATATTTAATTGTAAAAATATTATCACAAAGTGAACATAATGAAATATGAAATAAGCTTTAAAAGATATAGTAATGCATGTACCAAAACATACAACTGGAACCTC
>JANHAO010025496.1:0-11332 GCA_026873985.1 Saraca asoca
ATCTCAACTATCTAATTCACATATTAATCCACTTTTTTAGGGAATTCAGTACCTCTTTTCTTGCATTATTCAGTAGTATAGTTCAACTTTGTCATTTATTCTATTAATCATTTTAGTTAGTTCAACAAATCATTATTTGCTCCATTGGATTTTTACATTAAAGTTGCAAGAAATTCAATCCCTATGAATATGATACTCACTCACTCTATACTACTCATTTAACTACGTGTACTTGTGTAATATTGAGTGATAAAACTCATCATATAACAACAAAAGGATAACATCACTATCAAAAGGAAAGACAATTAAAACCCCCTTAAGATATACAATTTCCTCAATCAAAAAATGTGGCATGATTTTGTGGAGTAGTGCCATTCTAAGGCTTTTTAGGTATCTTTGGTCTTCTTACCTTATAATTTTTTCAACAATTATGAGTAATTTGACTATCTTATTAACTATTTTTTCAATAGGGTATGAGTGTAGCCAATAGGAGAGACAAGTAAAAAACAAGTATAAGCATAGGCTATCTTGTGAAGGATAAGTGAAACTAAAGCAAACTTTGATGAAAGAAAAGCTTGTAGCACAACAAGCTTCTGATCAGTCCAAGTCACCTGTAATTTCCATATCTTGACATAAATTATAGAAGAAAGTGAGGGTGAACATAAAAGATGAATATACAACTAAAGAGAGCTAGATAATTGTTGAGAAAATTGTCAGTAATTTGGAAGTGTTAATTACTCAAGTAATTAAAATTGTAAGTAATTATAAGTGTTATGTGCTAATAAATATTCTTAATTGCATGTCACAAAGTTCTCTCATGCAACAATCAACCTAAGGAAAGTTTACTCCATTAGGAAGGATGGACATATTGATAACTGCATTAAGAACTCAAGAGCATCATGGTTATTTTAGGGGGGTTAAAGGAAGAGTGGGTCTTAAGGCATATTTTGGAGGATCATCAAAACATCATCAAAGATCATCACCACTTTTTATAGAGGATCTTACTATAGAGATTACTGTTCAATTGACACAAAAAGTGAGAGAGGAGACCTGGCCAAGATGGAAGAAATTTTTAAGTGGAAGATGACAGCCTACCTTTAGAAGATAGGCATGGAACCACTCATTGACCCAAGACCAATAGATGATAAGGTAGAGATGCACCCTCTTTCATGTGTAGCATTATGAAATCCAATTGTCTAGGAGAGCTTGACCCATTCGCAGAGCTACTAGAGGTAAATGACTATCACTAAAAGTTTAAAATTCCTTTATTATGTATGTAGTTTCTAATTTTTTTTATGAAACATAGCATTATGACTTTTTTAGTTTGTTTTTTTTTGTTTATATAGGAATGAGCCAAATGTTAGCTAATTCTGATAGTCAAGGACTATACAGTGATGTATAGGAAGGTTTTTCACAGCCTTACCCTCCACTGCTAAGAACTAGCAAGTGATCAAGCAAAGGTCTAGATTAAATTGCAAGCTACTAATGCTAATGGAGAATTAGGGATAATGGGCTAAGCAATTGGGATGTACACATGGCCGAAGAGTTTAATCACTTAGGCTATAGAGGTATCATTTTCTATCAATAAGTAATTTTTTTTCTGAAAGACCCAACATTGCTATATTTCTAATATTTAAATTTCCTGATTTTATGCTTGTCAATTAAGCATCTCACTAAGAAAGGAGTGAGTAGAAGGGGAAGGAGGCCAAATAGGTTAAGGGTAAGTAGATAAAATAATTCATCACTTAACCAAATCAGCCAAAGTTGTTCCAAGAGATGTTTACTATGGAACCAAGTAAAAGGTTATTTCTTATGGTAAAGAAGATAGCCAATGATGATTTTTTTTCCAAATGCATATGGATGCCAAGGTCATGGTTCATGAATATGAAATTTTTGTGACCAAGGATGACTTTTTGCAATTCTTAGCCCTAGAAGATATGAATATATCTTGTGTCCAATTTTTTGAAAAGTTAGTTTAATTGTAACTTTTAATTCATAATTTTATTTATGTTTGACAATTCAAAGTGTTTTGCTAATCATTTTCTTTATTTCCTTGTAAAGGTTTTTACATCGTGACTATAAAACTAAGGGATCGGATGCCTATGGATTCTTATGTCCATAGTTAATTGCACTAATAGCGTCCAACCTTTATGAGAGAATAGAGTACATATCGGAAGTCCTGAAATAAAAGAAGCAATGTGTTTTTACACTGTTTATCGAGGTGTAAGTATTTAATTATTACACTAGATAAATGCTTGGTTTGTTATATTACTTATTTAATATTTTGTTATTATAGGCTTCATTAGATGCCATGCACAATTTATGCAAAAAGAAATGTGATATATTGGCTTAATCCCTTAGGACATTTGTCGTGCAAGGATATCAAGAAACTAGTTGACTTATGAGTTGATTTATAAATTAGAATTTAGAATTTAGTTTTAGGATTTGTATTATATATGATTTCCTTTATTAATATACTGGTTTCTTACTTAAATTTGATTAAACATTTCTCTTAAAATTCATCTTTACTTGGGTGGCTATAGGCAAAAGCCTAATATAAAATGGTAATCAACGTAGAAGGTTTTTTTTTTTATCATCTTGAATACCTTTTATAATAATCAAAGTAATTTCAAGAATTGAAATGATTATTTAAGTGCATATTTTATTTTTTGTAGTGCTATCATCAACAAGGAAATGTGGAGTACAGATACTATGTATTAAGGTATATCAATGACATAATTACTCAAATGAAGGAAGACTAGGATCTACAAAAGGTAATAAAATATTTCACTTTATTGGTTTATAATTACCTTTAGCATTACTCTTATTGGTGAAGCCTAATGAAGCCTACCATCTTTATTATTTTCACTTTAATAAAAATTATTATAATGTCTCTAAATTGTGGGTTTTGTACTAAAAAAATTGAAACATCTAATGTGTTATATAGTTTGAGCTAGCCAAAAAGTGGGTTATGGTTGAGTTTAGCTTCACCTTTAGGGGAAAGTAGTGATGGATAATTTGTTGGTGTCATGATTTCAGTTTTATTTTATGAAAAACTTCTGATAATGTATGTGATGATGCATTGTTAAGAGCATATAATTCAAATCAATGTTAATTTTGTATAAACTTATAGTACTTTGGAGGAAAAATCAATCCTTACACTCAAGTAGAAATTGAACACATTCAAGATCAATGGACTAACTTTCTGCTACTCGATTAGGTTGAATAATTGTATAGAAACAAAGTGCAATGTAATTGTATAGACATAGAGTGTAATGTATTGATTTTAACATTGTTATTTTGTAATGTATTAATCCAATAAAATGTATGTACAAAAGCATTTTTAGATGTCTGTACAAATCAAAATATTATAAATCAAATATAACTTCTGGCTTGTAGCAGGTTTCTGTAAATGGGAAAGTCAAAATTATTAGATTTTTTTTTTTAAAAAAAATGAGTTAAGATAAATGATGTTGGTTTTTTTGTACAAAACTGATATCCTTAATGCCTTGGACATTAGTTCCAACATATTAACTAATATCTAAAGTCTCCACATATTTTAAATGAAAATTATTAAATGTAATATTATGTTAAGAGAAATAACACCAATTTTTTAACCAAAATTGATGTCTGAAGTCTCCATACATTTTGAAAACTAGCAATCATGATCTTGAAAGATAGTCTAAATTATGATCAAAACCACCTGAATTCAAAAGCTTTTGGGTAATTTCCTTGTGGCGCGACCATAATCACAAATCATAGTTTAAAATGCAGATCATGATCATGAGGCCAAAGTTTATTTTTTAAAAGGTTTGTTTTGAAATTGAACAAATTGAAATATTTTCGGTGAAACAATTCAAGGATTTTTCAAATAATTCAAGGATTAGATGTCTATACAAACTAAAATAGTAATGCAAATCAAATACAACTTATGGCTTGTAGCAAGTTTTTGTAAATGGGAAAGCCAAAATTATTAGATGTCCTTAATGCCTTAAACGTTAGTTTTATATTATGAACCAATGTAGAAATATGATATTATACATTAGTTTCAGTATATTAACCGACGTCTAAAGTCTCTGCATATTTTAAATGAAAATTATTAGATGTAATATTAGATGTATGTTATTTTTAAAAGAGATGAGTTAAGAGAAATAACATTAGTTTTTTAACGAAAACTGACATCTAAAGTCTTCATACATTCAGCTGATTCTCCTCAATGGAAATCATTTGATTCATTGTTCCTTGAATTTGATAGTGAAGCAAGAAACCTTAGGCTTGGACAATGTACATATGGAATGAACCTTTTATGGTGATCTAAGTAGCAAACAAAGCATATGGCTCATTCTATTAATGATTTATAATCTACTACCTTGGTTATATATGAAGCATAAGTATATATTGTTGTCATTGATGATCTTGGTCCCCAAACAACCAAGAAATGATATAGATATCTTTTGTGGCACCACTTATTGAAGACTTAAGGATGATATGGGATGAATGTGTGTTGATATTTGACACAGATCATCAAGAGTCTTTTTAATTGCATGCCTTGCTCTTTTGCACAATAAATGACTTCTTAATTTATGGAAACTTATCTAATGCAATATTAAAGGACATAAAGCATGCCTTGTTTATGAGAATGATATGTCCTTTTTGTCAACTTAAGTATGGAAAGCAAACATTGTATCTTGATCACTGAAGGTTTCTTCTCTAGTTCCACCATTATTTTAGGCAAAGAAAGGCTTTCAATGAGTAAGCAGAAGAGGCCAGGCAAGGCTCCAACCTCATTAACTAGGGACTAGGTTTATGAATAGGTGAAAAACATTGATGTCATTTTTAACAAACCTTTTTCCTTTGCCAGTTATAAGACTTTGTGGAAAAAGAGGTCCATATTCTTTGATCTTCCATATTGAGAAATCTTGTTTATAAGATATAATTTTGATGTGATGCATATGGAGAAAAATATTTGTGATAGTCTCATTAGAATGCTTTTGAACATACTAAGTAAGACCAATGATGGAGTCAAAGTCAGACTAGACTTGGTTGAAATGGCAATACAAAAGAAATTAGCACCAGAGAAGAAGGGTCAATGTACGTATTTGCCTCCAACTTCTCATATTATGTCTAAAAAGGAGAAAATAAGTTTTTGTGAGTATATACATGGTGTTAAGGTGTCACATGGGTATTCTTCAAATATCAAATGCCTTGTTTCAATGAAAGATTTGAAATTAGTCATTTGAAATCTTATGATTGTCATGCTTTAATGCAATAACTATTATTGGTGGCTATCTGATCAATATTGCCTAAACATGTGAGACATGCCATTACTAGACTTTGTTTTTTCTTCAATACAATATGTAACAAAGTCAATAACCCTAAGAAATTGGATGACTTACAAAGGAAAGTTGTTATTACATTGTATAAACTTGAGATGTATTTTCTACCTTTTTTTTTTACACTATGGTGCATTTATTGTTCATTTGGTGAGAAAGATAAAACTCTGTGTGCTAGTTTATTTGAGGTGAATGTACTTGTTTAAGCGATATATGAAAATCCTAAAAGGTTATGTGAGTAATTGACATCATATTAAAGGATGTATTATTGAAGGCTAAATAGCAAAAGAGATTGTTGAGTTCTCTAATGAGCACATATCAAATGCTGAAATTGTCAAATTTCTCAAGTCTCGTCAAAAAGGAAGAATTGTAGGTTAAGGTATAATAAGGATCTGATTGGTGAGCATCAGTCATAAAATATAAGTACAAGCACATCTTTACATCTTGCATAATAGTGAAGAAAGTGGAGCCTTACTTGGACAAGCATATGACCCTTACAAGAGAGAATAATTGTGGAAAGAATGAATAGTGGGTATAAGCTTAACACAACTGCTCTTTCATCACTTGATTTTGGAATCAAGTTCATTTTCATTTGGCATAAATACCAAATAATGTTTCTAAGACTATAAGATGGTTAGCCTATGGCCTTTACATAGAAGTCTTATCTTATTGTGGATATGACATCAATGGGTATTCTTTCTACATAAAAGGATAGGATGATAGGAGCACTATGCAAAATATTAGGGTTACTTTAATGGATCAGTTAATGCATATTTCTAGTTATAAAGATACAAACCTTGTATACGTGAATATGTCATATTATGGAATCATTGAAGACATATGGGAGCTTAATTACATCAAATTCAAGGTTCCTATATTGCAATGTAAATAAGTTGAGAATAACAATGACATGTAAGTCAATAAGTTAAGGTTCACACTGGTGAATTTTAATGGTGAATTTTAATGCAGGTGGTCATGAGAGGGAACCATTGATAATGACATCCCAAGGAAAGTAAGTTTTTTTATATCACAAACCCAACTGATAAGAAGTAATTTATAATTCTTCAAGGGTAGAGACAAACTGTTGGTTATGGGAATGAATAAGACATAAGTAGTGATATTGAGGAAACCTCTCTTTTCTGTTCAAGACTATGTCCTATGAATGATAAAGGCAACTTGGAAGAGTTCTATATACAAGATGATCGTGGTGAAAGGATATGGATTGAAGATTCTAAAAGAGAAAAAATTAAGAAAAATTCAAGGTATTTAATTATATGTTTATTGTGTATGTAGGCAACTATATAATTTTTACTTTACATGTTTATATATATAATATATTATGTGTTTATTATATATGTAGGCAACCAGCTATATAATATTTACTTTAGATGTATAAGGATTTGATTTTTAGTTTAGATGCTTATACTTGATTATGTGTTTATCGTATATGTCGGCAACTATTTAATTTTAATATGTTAGTTTTGTATAAATTTATAGTACTTTGAAGGAAATCAAAGCCTTTACACTTAAAAAGAAATTGACAACAATTTGAGATCAATGATCAGGATTTCTCCAACTCAATTTGGTAGAATAATATATAGACTTATTAATTTGGCATACTTTGATTTCAATTAGTTTTGTAATGTCTTGAATTTTTTATTGATCCAATAAAATGTTTGATTTTGTTGAAATTGAGATTGTGTTGGGTGATTGAAGATTTTGGTTTGATGATTGTTTTTGCAAAAATGTAAAGAGTAACAAGTTTTTGTAAAAATGCAACTAGCAATAAGTTTCTATAAAAATGTAGTTAGTAATAAAAAAAATCAACATCTTTAGTACGAGAAAAGATAGGTTCTTTATACAAGACTAACATCTTTAGTGGTTTTTCATGCTGGTTCCACAACTTAGCCAGTGTTGTAATCTTTTTAAATATTCACATTAGTTTTTCATTGAACAAAGACATGTATAAAAAAAATTAAATAAAAAGACGTCATATGTAAATTAAAAACCGATGTCATTTTTTATTTTACAGATCATTTAAAAATCCTATGTGGATTGTTTTACTTACAATGTCGTGCAGATATATATCGGTATCCAAACTAACATGGTATGTGTGGCCTAACTGACATGTAAGTATGTTTTTGTAATAATGCATCTATCCATTTTAATACTCTTTACTAAGTCTAAAAATGTGTAGTTTTCTAATTGGTTTTGACTAGTTAAATACAATAAACTTTAAATTGGCTATTAAAAGAAGATTAAAGACAATTTTATGAAAAGTTCTACTATTTAACAGGTTAAGGGGATGTTAGGTTCAAACTATGGAAAGGAAACGAAGGGAAACATGGGAAAATTAAGAGAAAGACTAGTTTATGATTATCTAGTTTATCTGGTTCAAACAAAAAAGAGAATCAACTTCCTCCTGATTTCTTTTATTGTTGTTTGCTTCACTTGGGAAAAGAAAATAAATATTATTATTATTATTGGTGGAGATATATTGAGACAAAAAGCCTAAAGCAAGGGAAATGAAAAACAAAAACCTTAGGGATTGGGGAAATCATCCTAAGTTGAATTGAGGTAAATCCATTAAAGGAAAAATGGGAATAATTTTTTTTTTAACCAAACACACATAAAGGGAATGTAGACCCTCCATTCCTTTTCTCCTCTAATTACCCACAATCAAACATCTATATATTATGACCTATTTTGCATTAAGAATGACATTTCTATCTTTGGCTCATTTAAATCTTATTACAAAATAAATAATTTAAAACAAATAGAAAAAAAAAATACTTTGACCTCCCCTGAGTTTTAATAAAATTATGTGGATCTTCCCTCTAATTTCAAAACCTCTTCACACTTCCCTTGAAAGATTAAAAAAAAATGCTATATTTAAACACAAAATTAAAAATTTCATTAATAAAATAATGAGAAAAGATGATTATATATTCAAATCAAACAACGCAATATATTTTAAGTATTTTGTAGTTAAATATATATTTTGATTAAACTTAAACAAAAAAAAATATACTTACATCAAAATTTAACTTTTTCATTAATCATATTTTAGCTATTAAACTTAATTAAAGCATATATTTAATTATACTTAAAATGTCTTATATTGTTAAATTCGAACTATATAGTCATTATTTTTCACAACTTCTCCATGGAAAATTCAAATTTGGGTTAAAATATAACATTTTTTTTTTTTACGTTTCAAGGAAGGTCTGAATAGATTTTGAAATTAAAGATGGGATTTGTGTAATTTCATTAAAACTCATGGGAAGATTTTTCTCAAAAAAGATAATAAAAACACTCATACCTTTAAGAAAAGAGAGTTCTTCATATAATTAAATTCTTTCAAAAATAATAAATTAATTAGAAACTTAGATAGAGGTTAATGATTAATTTTGTCAAACTCAAGTTAATATGGATCAATATGTTTTGTTACCACTACACTATTTTTATTTCTCACTAAGTTGTGTAATTTTATTCTTATTTAATTTTTATTTTCAATCTTATCATAAAGAGACTTAATTTCGTTTAATCATCTTCTTTTCATTATGGGCAAGACTTCCAACACCCCTGAACAGACGGCTATCTCTAGTCTTCTTTTCCTCGTAAAATGTGATACACCGTAGGTGGAGAAATGTTTCCCTCATTCAAATTAGACTTATGCCCAATGCATTGAAATTTTTGAAATCCTGCTTCCCATAATCAAATTTCATTTACAATTTTTTATTTAAATTAAAAACTTATTTATTTATTTATTAAATTTCAATATTAAAAATAAAATTGCATGGATCTAGCAAACTAAGAGAAAATTACCATATAATATTTAAATAAAAATGACTATTTATTTATTTACACCATTAAAAAATCAATTTAGTTTAATAAATATAAGAAATGATTATTTTCATAACCCTTTTTCCTAATGATACAACTTATTTAAAATAAACTTTTTACAGAAACCAAATTATCCTCTAATTATATACAGTGAAAATCAAATTGTTTCAAAATTTTAAACAAAATTATACATAATTTTACTTCTTCACTTTAATGTCATCCACTTGATTACTTTTATTTTTAATTTATATCCCAAAACCACTATTTTCTTAAATAAATTCTTTAATATTACATAATTATTACTTGTTGCTAGCTTGCTTATATTATGCTTGAACTTTTTCCTTTCACTTTGAGAGATTAATGGCAAAACATACAAATTAATTATAATTTTAATTCACATGTTTTTTTTGCATTTTATTTTTTATTGATAAAAAATTGTAATAAAAATTCAATTATTAATAATCATATTAACTAAAGGAACTGATGACAAGAAGGCTAAATATAAATTAATCGAATTACTAATAATATAAAAAATATATGTTATATACGTAATATATATCATCTCTTCCTTTGACTAATATGATTTTTCTCATTTTATGCATAATATTTAGTGTTAAAGGATTTATTTGCAATGTTATTGTTGTTCATCTATCTTCTGTGTAGTTGGTATTTTGTCTACAAAGTGAGTTTCTTTTCTTTATTTTGTTGTGACTTCTTATATATATAATATTATTTATTAATGTTTATAAAAATATTATTTATTAATTATATTTGTTATGCAGGCTGGTTGATTTTTTATTAAAAGTAATAATTATTTAATATTAAAGAATTTTATTTAAGAAAATTAGAGATTTCAGGATATAAAAGCAAAAACAAAAGTAATAAAGTGAATTACATTTAAAATTTAGAAAAAAAATTAGATATAATTTTTGTTTTAGAAAGAGATAATATGTATTAATTATAAAGCTTATTCTCACTGTATATAATCGGAGGAAAATTTGACTATATAAAAATTTTATAACAAATAAGTTGAATTATTAGTGAACGTGATTGCGAAAATAATCATTTGCTATATTTATTAAACTGAGCAAATTTCATTACATGGTTTAAATAAATAAATAATGATGTTTATTTAAATTCCTTATATTAACTTTCTCCCAATTTTCTAGTTTAATGCAGTTTCCTTTTTCAAAACAGAAATTTCATTAAAAAAGCACTAATTGATTAATTGCCTTAATTTAAATTAAAAAATTACAAATTAAATCTGATTGTAGAAAGCAGAATTTCAAAAGTCTAATTCAAATGCCATGCCGCAGTTTTGACCATGATCCGGTTTGAAGCAATTTAGTACTCACTTGTATAGGACATCCAATAAGAAAAGAAAAATGGCCACAAACTGGCCATGTATGGGGTGTAGGTGGCTTAGATAATAACAATATTTGTAGTTCTAGCCTTTATTTATTTACCTCTTAAGATTATTTCCTTCATTTCTTATCTGTTGTTTAAAATAAATACATAAGCACAATAAAGCTAATAAATAACCTTGATTTTAAAAAAGAATATTGCATTTTATTAATTTGTTCTTTATTAAAAATCAATTGGTGCTTGAATTGCTTAAGCATTTTTTAGGACAATAGAGGAAAAGAAGAAAACACATAATAAATATATTTTTGATTTTTCAAAGTGACGAATAAAAAGGACTCTTTAAAACGACGAATAAAAAAGAATAAATCGAACAGTAACAATATTAATGGCATGCTTGTTCAAAATCTCATATTGCACTACCAGAAAAAATCGATTTTCCAACGGAAAAAAATTCGTTGGAATTTTAACGAAATCCGTTGGAATAAGGCATTCCAACGGATTTTAGTCCGTTAGAAAACCCCTCGTTGGAATTGGGAATTCCAACGGGCAATTCCAACAAATAAAGTATTCCAACGGATTACATCCGTTGGAATACCAATTGGGGATTAATCTCACGCATTGATTCAAACGGAAATTCCAACGAACAAGATCCGTTGGAATTATTAGTCAATGGAAATTACCGCGGATATTGTCCGTGGGAAACAATTCCAACGGATTTGTCCGTTGGAATTTTTATTTTTTTATATAATAAATAATATTTTTAATTGGTGGAATAAATAATATTTTTA
>JANHAO010025497.1:0-11333 GCA_026873985.1 Saraca asoca
TATTTTTTTTGTTTTTAAAAACAGTTTTTTTATTTTCTTGTTCTGCAAAAATAAAAAAATCTATTTGGCAACCTGTTTTCAAAAACTGTTTTCTAAAAGTGTAAGTAAAAAATAGTTTTTAGGAAACAGTAAAATGGTGTTTTTCCTTATTTTTGTATATAGCTATTTTCAGATTTTTTTTAAAAATAAGAAGAATACCTATTTTCATTAATGACAAAGTTATAAATAATATTAAATACTTTTTTTTATCTTCAAAAATAAAGAAAACATCTGTTTTCAAAATGTACATCCAAATAAGTTTTTTGTTTTTTGGTTCTAAAAAAATAGTTTTTAGAAACAGTTTTTAAAAAACTGTTTTCAAAAATAATAAAATAAAAACACATGAAAACACTTTCAAACAGGCCCTAGTTCTCTGGCTAGAATATATGGCTTTTGTTTGCCACTTGTAATCAATATGTCAACCTTTTCATTAAATTTGTGTTATATTTGGGATGGATAATGAGATAATATAAATTTTTTTGTTCATATAATGAAATTTATGCACAACTCTAAATATGCCATGCATGTAAACTGAAACAATTACACAACTGAGTCTTAAGAAAGTCTCACATAAGTAATTTCTAGTATACAATAGGCAAGAGATAATGGAATAGGGAGAGAGATGACTTGTTTTAATAGGTATATACCTCATTACATATTTTAGAATGCGTAGGGGAGGCACCAAACTAACTCACTCTTGTGATCTCTAGACTAGTGCCTCATTACATTTGAAAGGGCTTTTGAGAGGATGACACACTCAACCAAACACAACATCTGGACAATCAACAATCTATTGTTCATTAGCTTTTCCCCTGACTTCCTCTTAACTTACCTCCTTAAGCTTGTACCATAAAAAATTTGCTACCTTCGAAGACTATGGTAAGCTGCTTTTACAAACTCAAGATGCTACCAATATAGCTTGAGTGCACATTTGGTGTTGAAGAGTCTAATACCAGAGATGTCCTATATCTAATGGCCCATACCACCAATGTGAGATGCATGTCTCATATCTTGTGTTGGGTTTGACAATCCACTGCTTCACTACACCAAGAATACTCAACCAAACCCTGAAGATCCTCTTTGAATTAATTCCCTTTAGCATTTTAGCCATCATAATCTTTTCAAAGTTGATGCATGACCTTTCCTTGATTTGCACTATTTAGTTCTATACTTTTTAGAGTTGATATCCTCTTGCCTTGGCCTTCATAGCCATTCCTATAAAAATTAGTGCCTATTGGCACCTTTCAAATGACATCTTCTGATGCTTAGGCCAAATGTAGGGTTGGCAATTTGTCTTAAATATGAAGATTCCTATAGGGATTGCCTTGTTAGCTGTGGAGATAGGGCAAAAATTATAATCTATATCTTGGTATGTCCTACCTTGCCTTGAGATTTGAAAAATATCTTTATTTTTTCTTTGTAATATGTAATATATTTTAAATAAGAATACTTAATTATTTTCAAATTAAATACTTGTGAATTTATTATTTTTTATATGCATAAAATAACATAAATAATTACATAATGGAGGAATATCTCAATTTGTGATAAAGAATTTAAAATGATTGTTAATTATATGTAAATTTAGAGTTTTATTTATGTATTTATGCTTAAAATTACTTAATGATTATGTGTGAATTTGAAGTATTTAATTTCAAGATTTTTATTTTTTATTTTTTTAATTTTTTATCATTCTCTAAAATTCTTCATGGAGCTCTGTTGTCTCGTGGGAATTGAGATGGAGTAGATTTTATCTTGAATAATAGGGCATGGAGCAAGAGAAAACTAATTTGCCCTCGCTTTGCCCTATTGTTATCCCTAGCCAAATGACTAAAGTGAACATACTTTTTATGAATTAACATAAGTTTTTCTTCCCATAATTTGAGGTGGAATAATGTTAGCCTAGGTTATCCTAGCTATACATTCTTTTCAGTTTTGATGATTGAAAAATAATTTTACTAAAAAATAATATTAGAAAAACACAAAATCATTATTATGAGTTGACTTTAGTTTTCAGCGTTTCTTTGTTTTACAGGATTCAAAATTGATTAAAGTCTTGATCAACAGAACTACTTTAGTATTAAGCTTTTATTCTATTTCTTAGGATCTTTTGTAATAGAAATTACTTTTAAATTCCTCAAGTATGTTTTCTAAAAAATAACTTATAGTGAGATAAAAAAAAATTACTTAGAATGAATTTTTCAAACAAAAGTTTTTAAACAAATTTTCTACATACTCTTTCACAAGTCAATTTTGTAAAAATCAATTTTCACTATATGAATCGATTCATGTTAAAAACTTGTGAAATGTATTTGAATCAATTCATCAATCAATTTATGAAGAAAATTTTTCTTCCCAAAAGTCTGGAATTTTTTCAAATCAATTCTAGATCCTTTTTCAATAAAAAAAGAATCGATTTAGCAATCGATTCTAAGTTAAATTTTCATGTGATTGAAATTGATTTACAAATCAATTAGTTAGTTAGAAGTTTGTTATAACTATCATGAATCGATTTATGAATTGATTCAAGCACTGAAAATCAATTATCTTCTAGCTCAACTATAAATAGATCACACCCTATTTTCTAAAAATAACTTTTCATAATACACTATTATAAAAACTAAGGAAAACCTAGGGCTTTTATTTGCTATCTTCTACCTCATTTGGATTCAATGATTCGGTTAAATCTTGAGTAATTATAAAGCAATTTCTACATAGCTAATTGTGATTTACATCTCAATTTCATTGTTTGTATTTCTAAACTCTATCTTATTCTATTCTTTAAGATTTCTAGGGTTAAAAATCTAGATGCAAAGGAAAAGGTTGATTTTCCTTTTGCATCTTTCTAAAATTGTAAGGTTGATTGCAATTTTTAGTAAGTGCATTGAATTCTAGTTAGATCTTCTTAGCTATGAGGTTGATCATAATTATGTTAGATTTAGAATTTTTGTATCTTAGATATTACAAGAGTCTGTTAATTTCTTGTTGTAAAATTGGTCAATAGGAGCCTTGTAAAATTCCTATATTTAGTTAATAAAAATGATCATATAGTTGAGTATTGATCCAGTAGAGTAGACTTGAATTGCGATTTCAATTCAAGTTGAACTACTTTAAAAATTTATGTCTTAATTCTTTAATTTTTGTATTTATATTCTTATTTGGTCACAAATTTTATATATCTAAATTTTTGCTACATTGAATGCTGCAATTTTGTTAATTTGATTTCTAGTTTATACATTACTTTTGCAATCTTTATCAATTTGATATAATTCTTGAATGGTACAATCTTTTGTTGTGCTAATTGAAACAAAACACTTTTTTACTCAAATTAATCTTAACAGTATTGTTAAATTCTTTTAGAATCCTAACTATAATAAAGAGTGTATAAATTTCTTAATTGAAATAAGGGAAAGATTTGTTGATTTGTTATATTACTATTGGGACCAACAAATAAAATGTATGTTATACCGGCATAAAGAGAAAAATGTAAGAATCATGATCATACACTTTTTTACTTACATAGTTACACTAGATGAGCAAACATCTCTAAAAAGACTAAAGATATCTTCAAAAAAGGGAAAATAAAAAAAATAGTATACCAGTTTGTTCACTCCCATATTTATATTACAAGACCTTCATACTATATTTGATAATTTTTTTACAATGTTTTGTATCTAACCAACCATGCTTATCCATTCAAATCATTTAGAAGGTCGACTTCTTACACTAAAGCTCTGTTTGTTTTGATAGAAAACATGTTAGGAATAATTTCATTTATCTGTATTTATAGTTATAAAATATTAAGATAACAGAAAATATTTTATTTGCTTAACGTTAAATACAGTGTGTGTGATAAGGAAATTGTATTTCCCAAAAACCCACATCCTACATTATTTTTTTAATCAATTAGAATGAATGTCCTTTAAGCAAATAAAATTTTCTTATAAAAAAATATTTTCTGACAAAACAAACGGAAATTAAATCAAACACATGGTACTATTTAGTACGCATGGAAAGATAATCAACTTGTACAAAGACTTTACATTTAAAGTTCAGTTATTTAAACTGAAATTGAGTGACATTATATAGTTAAACACAAATTAACATAGAATACAATGGCCTCGTCATGCCGTGCGAGCATCCCATTCATCACGTGGTATTATAATGAGCAGAATTGGACTGAAACTTAATGCAATTAAAAAACAATAGATAATTGTGGTTACCTGATTCATTACCAATATAAAATATAGTAACCTAATTCGAGTGAGTACAGTGCTAAAGTTATTAAACTAAGATTCAAATATAACTTCCGGGCTTTCCATCGATCAATTCCAATTTTCATTTAGAAGTTAAAATGCACATGGTTGTTCAGTGTTTTCAGTGATAAATTTTCTTGCCTTCTATACTTGGATCTTTAGTTCAATGGACTTGCAAGATATTACTCATCATGCTAAATTCTTTTTAAAATATTGCAAGCCCTTCAATATATTGGACTCTAAAAGTTACTTTTTACATTATTTGTGGATGTTAATTCTGCGATCAATAGAGCTTATTTTAATACTATGCAATCAGCTCTTTCAGACTTCTAGTCAGATTTTGAGCTCTAAACAAAAACCTGGAAATCGTCATACTGTTTCGTGTGATCCGCTGGGAAATAGAGGAAGGGAAATATTAGAAGTATAATTCTCAATGCATAATTTAATTCTCACATTTCACTCACTTTTTGAATTTCATTTGCTTGTGAGAGAAAGTGAAAGAGTTTAAAAAATAGAATATGGGTGTAGTATTATTAATATGAGATTGTCACTGTGATAATAATAAGATCGAAGGCAGACAAAAAATCGCAACGCTAATATAGATAAAGCTGCAACACTAACTAAATCAATTTAGCAAAGGAAGCAACCGACAATAAATTTTAGGGTTTTATTTAGTACAAATTCCATAAAAATCATGTGCTTTTAAAAAAAAATTGTAACTTTTTATATAAATATTGCAAATTGTAAATGTTTAAGACGTAGAATTGTAATTTTATTAATCATAATTAAAAAAATATTTAGGGTTTTATAAAAAAAAAAAATAGTACCAAAGCATGATCTTAGATTAAAAAACGGAATGACAAAGTGGTGGCTTTACTATAATTATTTCTGGCTCAACTGGCCGGGTTATTAAATATAATGCTTTTGGCGCATGATTCTTCCACCGTTTGTGACAGTAGCATTAATTAGCGATCTTTGCCTTGTTTATTTATTTTAAAAATCGTGAAAATCCAAAGAACATTTTTGTAGCCTTCTGGTACATTCTATGGTATGTGTGTGTGTGTGTGTGTGTGTGTATATATATATATATATTATCTCTCACACCCAAACATCCGGTGAGAAGCAGTTTTACAAGTTTCCGAAGAAGAGTCAGTGTCCTAGAGGCCCCTGAAGCATATGCCTCTTCGTTCCCAGTAAAAGCAGGTTTTAACTGAACAGCTTATTGTTTGCATTACTTTAACATATGTCTAAACAGTTGCATGCAGAAGTTCTAAAGCTTTCATGGGTTGTCAAAGAAATTCAGGGATAAGTAAAGCTCACAGCTGTCAGTATTACTCCTAAAACTAGTTATTATTTCGTGTATTAATTGATTCATAACTTATATTCTCAATCAATGAAACCTGCACATGAGTAGATTCCAGCAAAGGGCCCGATATTGTGCTATTTGTTTCTTCACCCATAAGGCGATGAGCATTGGAACAGCCAAAGAGAATTCTGCCAGTGATGTAGATAGCTGAACAGTACATATTCTGTTACTTAGTTTAGGACTATGAACATCTCTGTTTGATTTTACTGTGATTCCAACAAAATAAACATATATGCATTCAGATCCACAAAACAACTTGTTTCCGGTTTGACTTGTTCTACAATTTTGATATTTGCTAGCTTACTAGTCATCACGTATCATAGTTTCCAGAAATATGATATGTTTGAAAACCTGATACAGGTACAAGGATAAGATTATTACTTTTCAAAATGTTGCTATGTTGAACTAAGCGTAACCGATACTTAAATAATACATTTTCTTTAAAATTTTTTAAGCTATATTAATTAAATTAATAGAAAAAAATTTCTTCCTAAAAAATACATATTTATATATTTTATAAATCATAGTATTTATTTAATTTGTTTTCATGATTAAATTAAATTGTTTATTGACTATTTCAGTTTTTACCCTCATGAATTGAAGCTGTCTTTTTTCAGTTTCATTTAGTTGGGCGTTTTATTTTTGGTCATCTTGGGTCTTATATTAAATTGTTGGCCCTTTATTTATTTATTTATTTATTTATTTTTGCTCTGTCCAGAATTCTTGGGATTCATGTTTGTCTATTATTGTTTTGACCCAAAAAGAAAAGAATTGTTCATTATTTCCTTGCTCACGTTCTCTCCGCAAGGCTATAATGTCAACTAACGTATTATACTTAAGTGAAATTAATTGTCAGTAATGTTATAAAATTTTTTCATATCCAATAAAAGAGATAAATTCTATTGACTTTATTTAAAGTTCTGCTAAATACATTTTTTTAGAGAAATTTTAGAGTCACACCTTTCACATATTGTGAACTCTGTTGTGTAGATCTCATTATTTATATATTAAAAGATGTATATAATACACTCATACTTCTCTTTTGTTTATCTGAAAGATTTTAGTGCCACAAAATTATTCACTAAGGATTTTAACTGTTGAGAGACGATGACATGATAAAATTAACGAATTAAAAGATATAAATTCATTATTAGAGAATGTCAATCCAATTTGTGAATTAATTAATTGTTGGTTGTATAAGATTTAGTTGGGCAAAATTCTTTATAACTGTATGCAGTAGGCTATGATCATTATCACCCACTGTGAACTACCAGGAATTAAAGACTAGGAAGCCTTTTTCTGAACAATATCGTTATTGACTTGTTCAACTTCATTACTCATTGCTAAGCAGCACCAAGGGAATTCTCATGACAGATCATTCAATATCTCCAGATTAATCAAATATTCTCACTCTTTCTTCCTGAAATGGCTGGCTACGTTTTAATTCCATTTTTGTCATGTTTGTGCTGTAAGCCTACAAGAATCACAGTCAGATATCATCAATATAAGCTTTGGATTCACTTTGAAAGATTTGGATGCACAAAATAGATTGAGTTGGCTTGCACATATACCCAACCATGATGAACTCTTCAAGTGAATATGATATGTACAACTGGTAGTGCTTATGAGGAAAAATAATCCCACGCTAAAAGAAAACAAAATGTCATAGATCCACTTGGATTAATTAAAAGGCAAAATGAAGCACATTGCTCTTTATCATATAAATGTGTGTGGCACTACCAAATCTGAAGGCCAAAACACAGACAATATACAATGTCAAGTGAGTGCGAACATTGGTTTAGTCTATGGAAGAAAGTAATGGCAAAGCTGAGTTTTTTGTTGTGCTCAATGCTCTTATTGCTAATTTCCTTCTCGATTTCTGAGACTCGACCCTTCATCCATTTTCATTCCAAATCGCCATTTTTATCACAATTAAGAGGTTAAAAGCCCAAGCAAGCCAGACAAGGTCACGGCCAAAAGTGTTAAGGCATCTGTTAGAAGTGGTGATACAACGAGAAGCCAAAATCATTCCAAGGGAATGAGTCCCGGAGAGCCTGATACAATGACAAGAGTTTGGCTTGTTGTGTAAGCTTTGCTATTATGTAAAATTTACAATAAATAAAATCTTCTGAGCTCAATGAAGAAAAACAAGTCTTCTATTTTGCTGCTATATAAATTTTTATTAGAGGTATATATATATATGCTCGGAAGAATTGAAAAAGATAGAATAATAATGAATAAATGTATCAAAGGTGTATTTGTCCGTCAATAATCTTTGACTTAAGTGATATATAATATTTTTTTGTAAAATTTTAATTTTTTTATTTCAATTGCATCCCAAATCATTACATATGAGAATAGTGGATTAGTTACTTCTATTATAAAAAAGAGGTATAATTATAAAAAAAAGGATAAATACTTAGAAAGGTCAAAGAGTGAAAAAAATTGAAGAGAGAAGAAAACAAATCTAATTTTTACCTGTTGGTGGATGTTGGAAGTGTGAAATATGAAAAAAAAAAAAAGTAATGCATTGGTTTTGGTGTGTATTAAAGGATTTTGAAAGTTTTTTTTTTTTTAATGATAAAACTTGTAACTTCACAGTGTGCATAAATAATTACAATTTCATCCATTAAAATATTATTATAAAATTTTTAAAAAGTTTTATGTTGGACAAAAAGTGAAACAAAATATACACATTATGAAAAGTTGTTTGCATGTGAAATAAATTCAACATTAAAAAAAAAATCATGAAGCACTTAATGCTCGCAAAACAATTAAAGATTGAGGGATGCACAGGAAAACAATCATTGGGAGCATGATTTCATAGAACATTGTTGGAAGAAAAAGCAAGGGAGCAATAATTACAATTAAATTAAATATTATTTTTTTTATAGAAAAACATAAAATATCTATACTTTTCATTAAAGTCTCAGGTCTTAAAAAATATATATGTATAAGATTTATAATATTTAGCATAAATTTGAATCCATTGAATCAATGTTAAAAGAATGATGGTGAACACTTTTCCATCGTGCCAGCTACTTGTATCTGATCTTTCTTTCATGAGGATTTGCATTCCGTTGATTCTGTGTAATATCTCTTGAATTCTGCCTCTGTTAAAAAAAAAATTAATTAATTTTTATAGTCCTTTATTCGTTAATACTCTCTTAAATTTTTGCATCTGCTAATTTGTCTAATGTTTTCTTAATTATTTATAAGTTATATTTAAGTCATTCTTGCAAACTGATACATGTTAAACAAAATGTATTGCACTTTAATCTGATAAACTTTTAGCGACAAAAGAATAAATAAAAACATGGCATATCATGCTAGTTAAAATGAGAAAATTTGATTTGACCTCAAGGAAACTAAATATTGAATGGGCAAGACTTTCATGTCTCAAAAGTTTTTCGAGGTCATAGGTACTTTAATTAATAGTTTTAAAAGATAAAGTGATCTACGTCAAAAATAGTGTTTACACAACTTTTTAACATGTATTTATCAATTTATAATATTATCCAAGTAAAATAAGTAATTCCAAAATTTTTTCATAATATATATTATACTTAATTTATCTTAATTCTGTGATACAATCAAATTAATTAACATGTTTTTTAACTTTACATCCTAATTCTTTATCCAATTAAATTAATAAGTTAATGTCAATTATGATTTTTAAAATTAATTACAAGAAAACTCAATTCAAAATTTTCCATTTCTTAGTAATAAACTTCATAATTCAATTAACTTCGTATCTTTAATTTCAAAATAACACAAAAAATATTATTTTTTATGTGTAATTAAAATAAATATAAATATTTCATTATCACTATAAAATAAATATAAATTCATTACAATTAAATGTAGTCAATATTTCATTTTATAAATGTTTTTAAATTATTCAATTAGCAACTAATTATAACAAATTTATCTTGCTCACATGGAAATATTGTTTATTTTCTATTTATAATTAATATAAATATAATTTTTATTATAATTTAAAAATAAGTAAAAATTTATTTTTTATTCTATAAATACATTTAAATTATTTAATAATTGATTAAACTAAAATAATAATAAATTATATATCTTGGTCAATTAAGTGAGACAAATATTGGAAGATATTAATTAAGTATGATTTTAAATAGCTGATGTGAAAAATAGAATTTAATAAAAAAAAGTGAATTGTATTAAATAATTCACATAATTGCAAAAAAGAATGAGACTTTCCTTCAATTTAAACAATATTTGTGATAAATTTATTATTGAAACTTTAAGAATTAAAAACTTGTATATTAAGTTTCCAGGAACTTAAATTAGTGGTGAAGTCTCCTTATTCTAATGCCACCCCAAAATTTGAAAAAATGTTAGATTTTTCTTATATTTTTTTTTATCTTTTTATAGAAATTCATACTTAACCCCCAAAATTTAAAGCCTTTCATAAAAATCTTTGATAAATTGAATTTCAGCCCCTCCAATACTTTTCTTTTTCTAATTTTTCCCTTAACTTAAATCAAAATAGCTATTTAATAAATAATTTATCTAATTGTCCGTGATAATTTAAAAGAGGTGTAATTGCTCAAAACAATTTGCAATCTATTGAAGCTTGAGCCATATGTTATTGGAATTTTCATATATGGACTATCATACTTTAATAAATTGTATATATTGGATTGAATAAATATCGCAACAACTAAATTATTATAGGTCAATTAATTATATGATCTAAATATTGGACTAATAATGATATTTAGGCTATTGATAGACTTCAATGATATGAGCCTTGTCAATAGGCAAATGATAATGGATCATTTGGCCTAGTAGAGTTATAACAAGGCAGATCTCTACTTGTATCTTCATAGAGTTATAGTTGCCCCATCAAGACTTCAGATATAGTTTTCTTTCTTCGTTTTCTACTAAGATAATAAGGAGTAAATCTACTAAGGAGTGCTTTACAATCATGGATTCTAATATAATGTTAGGTATGGTTTCATTACTACAAATTAAATTTATATATATAAATTTAATATATTGTAACATGATTCAATAGATATGTTAATTTAGCTATTTCAATTTATCTTATTATTTCATCATACACAATATATGTATAGATGTATGAGAAAATCTTTTGTCTTGAAAGAGCAATATCCCATAACATAAGGTAGTTTTCTCCCCTTTTGAAGATCTTAAAGCTTTAATTCATAGGATAACAACATATATTCAAAGAAAGGGTACGCGACTTTCATTAATCTTGTTCAGCTTAGCAGAATTTTTTCGACAATAAATTCATTTAGTTCAAATAAACCATCAAAGTTGCACCTTCCAAGATGTTTTTCGGTTTGTTATATACAAATTAACCATGGGCATTTTATTGTTAAAGCCATAGTTATAGAAATCATACGATTCGTGATTCGAATCATGTGATTTGATCCGATTCTAAGCTAAAACGATGCAAATCGTAGAAAAGAATCGCAGTGGTGCTAGAATCGATATATGAATCGTTAGGATCATACAAGTCATCCCGAAATCGTACAAATCACACGATTCAAGAGATTCACAGAGGAAAATAATTTGGCAATCATGCCGTGTCGTATGGGTGCTTCTGAAACTTGTTCCCGTTCCCAACCCTCCCTTTTGGTAGTTGCCATGTGAGATAGAAACAGAAGAGAGAG
>JANHAO010025498.1:0-11338 GCA_026873985.1 Saraca asoca
TCCTAGAGTGGGTTTGTTCGGCCATGGGTGTTCTTCACCTGAAATTTTTTTGAAATTTTCTCCCTCTTGGACCGGACAAATCCTTTATGTATGCCCCTTGAATTGTAAAGCAAATAAGAGCCTAGTTTTTTTTAGGTTGTTTTGTCTAAATCGATGCAATGTTTAGGTTCTTACCCATGATCAGGAGAATAGGTAGGGCCTAGTGCACCAAGAGGAACTCCATCCCCAATACAACATTAAAGTCATCCATTCAGGTGACCATAAAGTTTGTTGTTGTTTGCCACAATCCAAGCTTCACTAATGCTTGTTTCACCACTCCCATAGTGGTGAAGGACTTAGAATTTATAGCTTTCATACGGCTTGAATCCTTCTCCAACTTCAAGCCCAGCCTTTTGGCTTCCCTCTCAGAGATGAAATTGTGAGTAGTACCAATGTCCACCATAATGCTTGTGGTGGTCTTTTGGGCTATTTGTCTTGTTACATACATAAGTCCCTTATTTGGAGTCTTCTTTGCACTCTTGGCTTACTTTTTTATTACACCAAGGAATAATAATGCTCCAATTCTTGGGGGATCCTCCTTTTCACTAACACAATCCTTACTTTCCTCATCTTGACCCTTTTTTCATGACTTGCATCACCTTAATGGCTATTTTTTGGGTGCATTTTGCCACTCTATGTGGACCATTGCATAAGAAGCATGTTAGGGGTCTCTTGTCCCCACTGTTGACAACATTACGAGACCACACTGAACTCGTGTTATTGGATCCTCCTTTCTTGTTGTCCCCTCCCCTGCTTTTGCCCTTGTTGGGCTTGTTTGACTGTTCATCACTTCCACTAGAAAAGGACTCATTGTCTTCCTGGGGCTTCTTGCTAGGGTTGTCATAGTCAGTCAAGCATTTTACAATGGCTAAGGCAACGGGTAATTCTTGCACTCTTTATCTCTGGAGTTCAATTCTTGCCTAGGGTTTCAAGCTTTCAAGAAAGAGGAACATCTTATCCTTCTCTAACATGTCTTCAATGTCTAAATTAATGTTAAAAACTTTTTCACATACTCTCAAATAGCACTAGTTTATTTCAAATCCCAAAGATGACACATAGTCATATACTCCACATTCTTTGGGTAGAATTGTGACTTCAATTCTCTCTTCAAATCCTTCTAAGAGTTTATATTGCATCAGATTGCTAGGATATCCCCATACTTAGTTCTCCACCATAGCTTAGCATCATCAATGAGATACATGGTTGTTGTCACCATGGCTTCTTTAGAATCTGGCTTTATAGGCCAGAAGTATTACTCCATTTCAAAAAAGAAAATTCTCCAACTCCTTGATGTATCATGTGCCACCATAGAAGTGAGGCTCAGGCACTTTCATATGCCTATATTCTTGTCCCTTATGGTTATTGCCTTGGTTTTCAATAACCTAAGTGAGAGCTTTCAACTAGGCCTTTATATCCATTAGCTTAGCCTTGAAATCTCGAACGGTGCCCCCTAAGTTGGCTTTAGTATTGGAAGTTGAAGTTTTTCGATCTAGTCCCAAATAAGATTCCATCACAGCTATCTGATCATATCCTTATCGACAAGCTTAGGGATATAATTTTGTTGCATGTGTTCAACTGCTTTGAACATCTCCTCCATTTGCCCCAACCTACTCTCGAGTTTGGTTATATATGCGGCATTTAACATGATTGTAGTGTGTCTCTAATCTTAGTAGCAAATCCAAGATAAAACTAAAGTAGGTCAAAACCACACTTTGATACCAACAATTATGGCCCCACAAGTTCATACACTAGACTATATGGAACTTACTATCTACCACCTAAAAGTAAACTAGCCAATGGTTAGTCCCAGAACACCAAGGGACAAATATTTTGAGCCATAAAGCATTGAAAAACATAGTAGAAGATGAACAATCAAGGCAAAAAGTCTATTTGCAAATAGGGACAATGGTAACACATCATATACCGCAAAGTAAGCCAAAATAAGCACAGCAAATCACCCAAGAATGCAACACATGCAATGCGAGAAATTGTGGGCAAAATTGGGTAAAAAATGGGACAATATAAATTGAAATGGGGATACTTCTTTGATTCATATTAAGCATCATTACATAGCTTGGAGTGTGTAGGAAAGGCCCCAAGCCACACACTCTGACCCCTAGACTAGTGCCATAATTTCTCACTAAGGGTTACTGTGCACCCCTCTAAAGAGCATTCTGAGCCAAAGGCCTAATGGCAAGGCTAGACATGCTTTTTATGAGTTGACATAAGGCCTTTTCTCTTAACTCAGGAAGGCTTTTGTACATTATTTTACATCAACGAAATGCCAAAAATCCAAAGATCATAACTGTATGCTTTTCTATTTATTAGGACAACCTTGATTAAAACTACATAAATATGCCCAAAATAGGAAAAATGAAAAAACTAGTACACAAGTTGGATTGCTTCCAAATTCATTCTAGAAGGCCTCTATACTACCCACCAAATCTCATGCCAAACAAAGTACATTTTCCTATTGAATTGGTGCACAAGTCATACTTGTAACACTATGGCACACTCTAGTACTCATTGCCAACTATCATTGTGCATGAAACACATGATTTCACCACCAATGATAGCAAATTTATCTAATATTTTGCAAAGTGCTCCTTAATATGATGTGATTTAGTTATTGTGCTTTTTTTTTTATTTTCTATTTCTTGAGTGAAGTTGTCTTTCTGTTAACCTTTCCTTGATTGAATGCCCTTACTGTTGTCAGGGAACCAAAAACTTGCTAGAAATGTAAATTTGAAGGATTAGAAGGTCATTTATTCAAAACTATTCATAGCCATTATAATGTTATTTCAAGGTTTTAATCTTTATTTCTTACTTTTTAGTTTTTGTTTTCCATAAATCCTTTAGTGTGACATATAATAGCCATGAACACATATGTGACATTCATTCGATCATTCAACATGGCTTCTTAGGTAGTTGTTTCTAGCTAGCCAAGGAATCGAGGGAGGTCACCTCAATTAGCATGCTATTTGATTTGTCCCCAGCTTAGTCCAACTTAGTAATGAATGAATGATTGAACTATCCTTTTGAGAATGATTAGACTAGTTAATCAATCACATGACTAACTCATAAATATGCCACATGGTCAAATCTGACTAATCAACAACCTTCTCAAACCCCTATAAATAGATCAAGGTGCGCTCACTTTGGCTTCTTATGATCATTTCATTCTTACTTGCATTTAACAATGAAATGACTAACTTGAAAATTAAAGAGATTATGATGGTCTCCACTGCTTAGGCCTTCCTTACAAGATCATTTGCTATCATATTATACTAGTCAAAATATTAGTAATCGCTACTGACATTGTATATGGTTTGATGATTTACGTATTTTTTTTACTTCTCAATCAATGTAAATTTTTCTCTATTCTATGATTTCCAAATTGTGATTCATGCATTGCAATATCTACTTGATAATCCAATGATTATATTGTACTATACTTCATTAGTAATCTTCATCTATTTCTATAATTACATTAAGAACGATTAATCATTAACTTGTCATATGTTTTTGTGATTAAATCTCTACACATTTTCACTAATTTTGATCAAATACAAGCAAGATTTTTTGAAGCTATTGTTGAAGCATCTTTTTTTATTTTGATGTTGCGGTTCTTGCTAACACCATTTGGTTAATATTCTTCGTCAACATTTGTGTTAGTTTCTGGTTGACATTTTTAGAGTGATTGTTGTAGTTTGTTTGTTCAAACTTTTTTGATCTTTGTCTTCGATAATGTATGATCTAGTTATTATAATTTGTTATAGCCGAAATTTAATACCTACACTATGATTATTCAGAACCCCACAATAGTTAAGTGACTCTGAGGCTGAGTGGTAGACCATGATGCTCAAGCTTGAACCAAACTCTAGGATTGTGGTTAACTAGTCTGAAGCCCTAGGTTGATCAACCTTAACTACACAACCATTGCATATGCTGAGGACACACCAACTCTTTTGTAGCACCAAGTGGTACACCTGAAAACATGCTTAAATGGTGCAACCGTGGCATCAACCACCAAATGGAAATCATGATCATGATATTAGCATAACCTAGAAACCTGGACACTCTCTTACTAATGTGAGAATGTGACAACCTACATGCTTAATACCTATATAATTATCAAGGTGGTTGAGTGTTAGAATGTATTTGATGGAATACTTCCATCATAGATGGCTAACTTTGTTGTTTACATATGCCTTAATCTCATCAATTTCCCATTGTCACCCATTTTCATAAATAATTTCATTTGGTTCCATTGTGGCTTTCACAACCACCTCAATGACACAACGATCTTGTTCATATTCCTCTTGTGCTTTGTCTATAGAGGAACATTGCCACCATGATTGGCCATGCATTGAGCCATATTAGGACCACATGGCAGAAGAAGCTCATAGAATCACCGTTGAACTTGGGTGTGATGCACTGGCTAAGCAAGTTTGCCAGTTACAAGGGGAGTTGAAAACCCTCTATTGTGCACAAACCTAGCCCACCCTTCCACCACCACTACCTTGCCTTTAAGCCCTATCTTGGTCATGGTAAACCCAATCTCTACTCCTTCATCCTACCCCTAACTTACCCTGTCTCATAACTGCCTATGCTATAGCATCACCAAACTCACCCAGTGCTTACTTTACTAAAGCAACACTCCAGCCCTATCCTTTTGCATATGAACAACACCAACATGTCGATGCTACATCACCCATATTTACAACCATTGCCTTTATTGAACCACTATCTAACTACCTGACCTATACCAATCATTACAATGGTTCCCCAGAGCATAACTAGATTTCACCACCATTGGCAACACCAAGTGCCCATACATAGGAGCCATATGACCCGCTAAACCCCACTATTGACCTCACCAAGAGCTCCAAACAACTCCCTCTTTGCTACGAAGGTAACTGACTTTTGCTTTGTAGTAGTCATGGTCACTCTCCTGCTTAGCAATTTCAAACCTCTACCTACATAGAACCTTAAGATGGAACATCATACTTGCATGAGCACCTGGAGGTGTTTTGAGCATCCATGTTGTTGTTGGAGGCCCTAGAAGCCATCATGTGCTACATCTTTTCTACCATGCTAAAGAAAGCTAGATTGCACTGGTTTATGGCACTGCCAAGACATTTGATTGACAATTTCTACTAGTTGGTAAAGGTATTTTCTACCCACTTCACTACCAGCAGAGCCCCCAAGAAGACGTCAATAGCCCTAGTGAATTTCCAACAAGGATGGCTTGAAATGCTGAAAGAGTACCTTACTTAGTTTAACACCCTAGCTTTGGATATTAAAGACTTCAATGAGGTGTAAAGGTGCATCAGATCAATTATGGCTCTGATTAGGGCATTTTTCCTTTTCTTTTGTCAAAATAGCCTACAATTTCCCTTTCAAAATTATTGGCTCAATCAAAGAAGTACATAAATGTTAAGGAGGTCAAATTTGCTCAGTGACAAGTAAAGTGAACTTAGTTCGAAAGTACGTAGCCCAGGGATAGGGCACCTGAGTGGGAGACACCACCACCCTATAGAAGGCTCAGCAATTATAAGTTGCTAAATGTAACGATCAACCATATTGTTCATGATGTGAAAGCAGTAGACTTGATGAAATTCCTTCCCTATTTTGTAAGTTTCATCATGATTACAAGCATCTCATTGATGATTGTGTCACCTTAAAAGATGAAATAGAAGCACTTGTAAGGTGAAGACACCTAATAAAGTATAGGAAATTCAATGGAGAAGGTGAACACTGGGAAAGGAAAGTATAAAAGAGTGAGACCTTTTGCCACGACCTACTTAACTAAAAGGGAAGAAGCCAGAGGTTGAGTCCCCTATTTCAGGGATAGTAGAAACTATTGTAGTGTGTTTTGCAAGAGGAGAATAATTGTAGGAAAAGGCACCTTAAGTGGTAATGACCATAGAAGAAAAAAAGAAAAGAGAGCACTATGAGTCTATTTGTTTCACAGAGAAGGATTTTAGGGACATTGATAGTGACCACGATGACCCAATGGTGATCTTGGCATTAGTGAATAATTTCATCAAAAAAATACTTGTTAATCAGGGAAGTTTTGCTAACATTTTACATATACAAGTTGCTAACACTCTCAAGATCCCAAAAAGCATGTATAAATCTTATATAGGCATTTTGATCCATTTTACAAGAGGATAGGTTCAGGTGGAAGGAACAATGACCTTGATATTAACCTTGGGAACTTGGTTGTTAACATCTTAATATCACTTTTCTAGTCATGGCCCTCCTAAACAATGCCTACAACATAATCATGGGGAGACTCTTTGAACCAAGTAGGAACAACAGTATCTACCCTCACTTATTGATGAAGTTTGTTATGATAGGAAGAATTGGGGAAGTTTGAGCAGATCAACAAGTAGCACTTTGATGCAACATGGCTAGCTTCACTAAGAGTAAAGAAAGCACTAGTGGAACAAAGTAGGTGGTCATCAACCCACCAGATAATGAATGTTAGATGGTAGACTTAGCTTTACTAGATGTTAGGCAAGATAACCCAAGTTGATCAAAACCAAGCTTAGACATAAAAAAAGTGAGAAGTTTTGGGCAAAATGATGGAAAGGAAATAAAGTTAGGGGCTAAGCTCACTAAGAAAGATAAGGGTTGATTAGTTGAATTATTAAGGAAGTACATTGAAATCTTTGCATGGACACCTCTGGATATGCCAGGGATTGACCTAAGCATAGCCTGTCACAAGCTATTCATTCACCCTAACACTGGGCAAATCTGGAAGAAGTATTTGGTATCATTTCAAGTACCAGATGAGCCTTGTTGATAGTGAAATCCAATTCTATGCCAAATTCCAGTTAACGGGAAAGATTCTTATGGACTCATATTGTTTCTGGTTGATAAAGATTAAGAACGAAGGAGGAGAGCAGGGGAAAAGTAATGAAAATGCAGTGTTTTTTAACGTGGATTGGCCAAAGCCGAATAGCACCAGCCCCTACGTTCATGGTAAGGTTTTATTTATCTGAGAGGAGTTTTACAGAGTTTCGGTATAGCTATTTCAACCTATTCTACAAGGATCATCCTCTTCCTATTTATAGAAGCTGGGAGGTTATAAGTGTAATTTTATAGGCTGTAAATAAGTTACATTAAATATTAAATGTACAAGACAATACAAACTCCTGCAAATTAGCTTTTGCAGGTTATTTTCTATGGGTGGGTCCCTTGTTTGTGAACTGATGTAAGCTTGTCTAGTGCTCTATTTGGCTAAGCTCTCATCTAGGCAATGCATTGCATCTCGTGAGCCATTTCTGGCTTGGGGTCACTGCTAGCCCTTGTGAGGTCGAACTCACACTTGTTAAGGTGAGCTCAAGCAGGGTAGTTCATTTCTTGATAAGCTAGACCTCTAACCTTTGTTTTCGTTGCACCTTGACCTCATGATTAGTGAGGTGGCACCTTCTAGGTAACCTTAGCTACCTGGACCTCTTTTACTTGGACTTAGTTTGTTGCTGGCCCTTTGTCAACCCATTTCATAGAACTAGATACTATTTATAACATTAAGCTCCCTAACTCTCAACTCGCTTCACAAGCTATGAGTTGAACAATTTCATTAGCAAAAGGCTTTCTTTATAGATTTTCATGCAATCAAAGTCTTTGGTCAACCTATCATTTCATCTGATCTAGGCCATACCTCATGGTATACATGTCTCACTATCACAGATGAGTTTGCCTCATTTTCTTTTAAGGCATTCAACGAAAGTAGTTAGGAGTTGTTCTAGACTCTTCGGTGAGACTTGGCTGGTCTATATAAGTGTGGAGAAGAGGTTCCTTCTCCTTCATTGAGTGGACAGATGGGTATTTCAGACTAGGCCCTAATGCTTCTGATAGAGATCTTTTTTTGGAGAGATGTGCATGGTTTGCCGCATAGAAAGCCATTTCAGGCAATTCCTCCTTCTTTGATCATGAGAGAAGATCTTTTGTAGATCTTGGATTATTTCCTCATGATGATGTCGTGGGGCTGAACCTTTCTAGCTACTTTGGCATGCTTTCTTTGAATCTTCTGTACTGGGTAGAGAGTTGGAAAGGAATTCCAAACCAAGTAGGGCTGCAAGGGAAAGAGTTAAAGAGCAAGTGTGCTTGTCGGCCCTTCTGTTGATCAGGGCTCTTCTCCAGAGCACCAATCTTTCTTCTAGAATGTAATGGCTATAAGCTTTCTTCGATTTGTATTTTGAATCTTGTTATATAAATTCACCTCATTAAGGCCTTTTAATGAATGAATTTCTGCTTGTGTTTCTTATACATTGTGTTTCAAATGTTTTGCATAATAATATGAACTTTAGTGAATCATAGTAAGATGAAATATTTCTCAATCGACTATTCTGCCTAAATAATGAATTTGGATGTTGGAGCACCTTTAGATCACATGAGAGCTGCACCTAATAGAAAATCACATGCGAGCTGCAAATGATAGGTCACATGAGAGCTGTGAACATTTGGTTGCTTGTAAGTTGTGAGCATTTGGTCACATGTGAGCTGTAAATATTTGGTCACATGTGAGCTACGAGTATTTGGTTACATGAGAGCTATGAGCATTTGGTTGCATAGATGTGGTGCCTGAGAAAGTTGGTCACATGTATGATTAATAAAGGGTCACATGCACATGGTGCCTCAGAAAGTTGGTCATGTGCATGGGAAAATGGTGTGCATATGGTGCCTAAGAAAGTTGGTCATATGCACAAATTAGAGGTCGCATGCATATGGTGCTTGAGAAAGTTGGTCGTATGCTTGAGGTCGCATGCATGTGTTGCCTAAGAAAGTTGGTCACATGTGTGGTCAAGGTGACATGTATATGGTGCCTAAGAAAATTGGTCATATACATGATTCATGAAGTAGGGTGCACATGGTGCCTAAGAAAGTTGGTCATGTGCCCGTCAAGTAAAGATCGCATGCATATGGTGCCTGAGAAAGTTGGTCATATGCATGGTGAGATCACATGCACATAGTGCCTAAGAAAGTTGGTCATGTGCATGCTGGAAAATCGCATGCATGTGGTGCCTAAGAAAGTTAGTCACATGTGCAACAAAGTCATGTGCATATGGTGCCTAAGAAAGTTGGTCATATGCACAATGAAGCACCATGCATATGTGCCTAAGAAAGTTAGTCATATGCACGAGCTGGAGGTCATATGCATACGATGCCTAAGAAAGTTGGTTGTATGCAAAATGAGATCGTATGTACATGGTGCCTAAGAAAGTTGGTCATGTGCATAGCGATGTAGCATATATTTGGTGCCTAAGAAAGTTGGTCATATGCACACTTAATCACATTAGGACAATGCCATAAAGTAGGTCATTCTAATGTGATAGAGATTTAAATCTGAACTTAAAAGGATACCATTGTAAACTAAAATGGGGGAAGCTCGCATCTAGAGAGCAAACTTCTCAATTGACATTTGTTGAGAATTCTCATAGGCTATATACATCAAAAGTTAGGCTACTTTTACATGCTTTATTACAGAACTAGAATATGGTTATGACTACGGTGGACTGCTCTTGTTCAGGATCTCGCTAAGGCTGAGAGGGCCGCTATCCCATGGGCCTTAGCATGTATTCTCTTAGACGGCTCCTCTTGATCAAATCTTCAATCACATCTCTAAGGGCTCGACAATCAGAAGTGTTATGCCTAGCCTCATTATGGTAAGCACAAAACTTGTTCGTGTTTCTATTCCCGTGAGGAGTCCTCAAGGGAGTGGGAGTATTGAAGTCTTCTCTACCGCTTTCTGTCATAAAAATCCTATCCAGAGTGTCCGATAGGATGCTATAATGATTATGGTGACCTGGAGGTTGAGGTCACTCGATTCTTGCTTTCTTCAATGGTTGGGTATTGGGGTCGATCTTCTGACCCTCATTGTTTCTCTTCTTACTTTGCTCAGAGCTACTTGCCTTGTCCCTCTGATTCTCTGAACCAAAGGTCTCTTCCCATCTGATCTGCTTAGCAGGTCGATCATAGAATTTGCCCAAATCCATGATTGGGGATTTGTATATGCTTTTGTACAATTTGCCATTCTTGCAAAGTCCTGTTGAGATTGTTGTTAGGATGCTCTCATCAGATAGACTTTCGACGTTGTTGATCTCAAGCTTGAATCAAGTAATGTAATCTTTCAACGACTCATGCTTGCTTTGAAAGATTGTAGTGAGATGACAGGAGGCACGAGCTACCTCTTCAGCACCCTATATTGGTTGAGGAATTTTTCCTGTCACTCTTCCTAGGTATTGATGCTGCAGGCCAGGAGGCTCCTAAACTATGTTCAAGATGTATCTCCTAATGTCCCCAGGAAGATACAACATTTAATCAGGGGGATACTTGTTCAAAGATCCATCTAGATGTTGAACATATCCAGATGGTTGTGTGAATCACTGTCCCCATTATAGAGTGGAATAGAAAGGATTTTAAGCTTATGAAGGAGGGGCTCCATCTCAATTTCCTTGGAGAAGGGGGTTTGATCTTCTAGGTGGCTTCAATCATCCCAAGCTTTAGGGTATACCTCTAACTGCTTCACCTTTTGAAGCAATGCTTCTACCAACAAAGTTAGTCCTCTAGATCACTGGCTAGAGGCTTGATGGCTCTTCTCTTCCTAATCATTCAAGAGGCGATCGGAAGTGTGCTCTTGATTAGCTCTATTCAAACTTGCAGCTCGCTGCTGCTGGTGAATGTTCTCGAGTACAGCAACCTCAGCCTACCTTTGCAAACCTTGGGCTTGTGCTTGAGCCAGCATCTATAATGCCTCGACCATTTTTCTCACTAAACCTTCTAGCACTTCCTGGCATTGGTGCCATATTTGCACTTTATCATTTTAGGGACAGTAACAATAGGTTGGCAGTGAGCTAAGGGAAGTGAACTATTGGTAGCCTTGACAGTAGAAGAACTTGCCGTATGACCCTCAAGTTAATTATTGGCAGCATTTGGCTTCTTGATGGCTTTTCCCCCAGCCATTATAGCTAAACAGAGAATGAATGGGAATACAAAAAACCAACCAAAACTTAGATGAGTCCCCACAGATGGTGCCAAACTATTGATGGTGAAATCTAGTTTTGGGCCAAACTGTTAGTTTGGGTCAGTGCCCTAGGCCAATTTGATTGAGCCCTATCACATCCAGAACTATATATTATGTGGATTTGGATATAAAAGTTGAATGTTCATCTTATATTGCATTCATCATGCATTGCATATGTAAGATGAAGTCCATGATGAGAAGTTATTTCATTCAATCAATTCCATAAGGGGTTATGGGATGGTGAGTGTGATTGTTAATGAT
>JANHAO010025499.1:0-11333 GCA_026873985.1 Saraca asoca
ATTATCTGGTCCACCTCAAATACAGGATAGCATAGCATAATCCTATCTTATAGGTTATCTGATGTACATCAAACACTGGATAGTACATGAACTTATCAGGCTCATATCCTATCCTACCTTATCCAACCTTCTTATCCTATCCACCCTTATCCTATCCTGACCACCAAACGAGCCCTAAAATCCTAAATACTTGAGAATATGTGCCAATGGTGTTAGACCTAGCTAGAGCGGACTGCTGCCCCCTCCGGCAAGGGAGGGAGTAATGGGTTGGATTTTGTAATGATGATAACATTATTAACTTCTTACACCATCTGCCGCAAGAGATGGGGAGATTTCTAGATGGTCTAGTCCATTATAAATCAGAAGAAAATTCCGAATGGACAAAAAATAATGGACTCACATTCCGGCAAATGATCCTGTTTAGAAACTGCACTAAATCCTGACTGGAACTTGTTTTGTAACTGAACTAAATCGTGTCCAAATTTGATATCTGAAACGTTGTATTAAATAATACCAGCCACGTGCCTATCTATTGCAAACTGTTTCACTCAGGTTTTAATTTAATCACACATCACCAAGATATTCTTTCAGAAAGCACGCAAAAACAGATTATAAACAAGGCATTAATTTGTTGGACGCTAAAAATAGGATACAGAGATAAAATGTATACAAAGTTGACCTTCTCAGCAGAATCTTTGTGCCACAACGATTTTGTTATATTATTTCAAAAAGACAACAAAAGGGTGAAATACAGCATTTAGAAAAATGAATTTCGAATTACCTGCGGCAGCCAAGTCATTCATACGCACAACACAAACGATCGCTAAGACATCAGAAATATGTTGCCATATTCATGAGTGGAAGAACAAAACATAAATGTGACAACTAACAGATATCCACCAAATGCATGGAGAGATTAACATTTCAATTAGCAGGTATTCTTCAAACTTGGTATGTGCTCAACTACACACAGGAAACAAATCCAGGTTTTCTTTCGAATGCATGGAATATACCTATAATAAGAAATGGATGCTCTTGACATCTAAATTATAGTTTCCAAGTCTATTCATATCCATCATCTCCCAAAGGCCTAGACAATACAAAGCAGAATATACCAATGTCACCTTCAAAACCAATATCTAAAGAAAAGAATGAATGATGCTAAGAAGAACAATAAGTGAAGATCGGATTTAAAATCTTTAGAAATCCTTTGTAATCCAGTACAAAGATATGTATATCTTAGCTCATATTCTGACATGGCCTAATTTAAGAAAATTTTCCTAATGTACTCAATTCATATCTCAGCCACATAATTGGGCCAGCTCTACATCATAAATTACAATGAATTGCCCATGGACACAATTGAGGCAAAAAATGTTGAATCTGCATGAATTGAGTTAAGGTTTTAAGAAAATAATGAGAAATCTTTTTGTGAGGATCCAAAATTGCATCCCAGTTTTATAGGATTGTTATCAGATATTTATGGCTACTCACACAAAATGATGAGTAGGGTATTCATGCTCGTATCCGTTATAATCATAATAAAGCCTCTCCCCCTTAGAAATATCACGGGTAGCAACCAGAAAGACCCTGCATTCTCCATTAACGTCGTATCTCACACATTTACAGTTCTGCTTCTTCTTACCTTCCCTGCACAACATTGGATGTAATTTAAGCACAATATACCTAAACACCGGCAAAGCTCATTTTCCTTGCAAGTATATACAAAAAATGGCATTTTACAGTTAGAATCAAGGTTGAACTCTTTTAGGAGCCGGCTAAACAGCTTATTCAGTGGAATGGAAAAAAATGACATAAGAATGTCCACATGAAAGAAGGAATATAAAGTAAAGCAATCCTTTTCTTTTCCTTTAACCAAGATTTTGGCGATGATATAAGTGAGACAGGCTTACTGGGAGTGATTGTTGATGCCATTAATGAAGCGGGCAATGTTTCCACGTATATCAGGGCAGATCACAAGACTTTTAGAAGGATCTGTTGCTAGAATGAGGGTCATCATGCTGTCACAATCATCACATTCTCTGTTCTTAATGTAATCCACATCACCCGTGTATTCAGCAATGAATGTCATATCCTTGATTAGGCCATCTGCCTCTACAGTATAGCTACATCACCGAATCAAGAAAAGTCTATTCAATATTAAGGTGTCATGTATTGATTCCCTACTATAATAATTTGGTTCAAGATGAGTAGTACCCTTCACAAGAATCAAAAACAACCATAAGGGGAGGGCATTCGCCTCTTCTACACATAGCTCTACAATGTTCCAAGGTCTCAGTATCCTCCTTGGAAAGAACCTAAAAAGAGAAAGAGGGGGCAAAATATATATCAATAGTTCACACAGGATGATGAACGTTCCTATAGCACACAAATAAACCAGTTTGTCAGTGGCCCAAATTCTAGGGAAAACAAGGTGAGAAGTAGTTAGTTCAAACCTGCATGCCACCATCTTCAAACTTGGCTTGATTAGCAGATCTAGGAGCCATTCCAGGCAAGTATGTAAGATCATCACTAAATTCCATATGCAATGCCATTAATGCCGAAGCAAGGGAACCCATCTGTTTCAGTCTATGAGCATGATCTTCTGTTGGAATAAATGGCAATAATCTCCTCCTTTTCTTCTGCAGCACCAATGATGCTGAACGTCTTCGACGCTTCTTAGCATCTGAAGTCCAGAAAGGATAAATTAAGGAAGCCAGCTTCCAGTTAGATATCATAATTTGTCAAGGAATACAGACATCCTACAAAGTTGGTGCAAAATTGTAATTACGGATGACTTTTATCGATTAGTTAGATAATTCATACATGATATTAAAGCTTAACCGCAAAGCTTAGGAAAAACAGAAACTGTTACCTAGAAGCACATAGTTTTCTGTTTGTGTATGCCAATCAAGAAAACAAGAGCATACAAGTAAACTCAATTTCAACAGAAAACCTGATGGTGCAAATAACAAAAAGAAAAATAAAGTGTATTAACATGCATCAATTAGAGCTTAACCACAAAGCTTAGGAAAAACAGAAATTGTTACCTAGAAGCACATCGTTTTCTGTTTGTGTATGCCAATCAAGAAAACAAGAGCATACAAGTAAACTAAATTTCAACAAAGACCTGATGGTGCAAATAACAAAAAGAAAAGTAAAGCGTATTAACATGCATCCATTTAGTTGCCTAGGTGAGATCCACATTACACTTTTGAGGTAGTATGCTGTAGTACCTTATTATAGCATTAGAGCTGAAAAATATGAGTACACAAGCGCATGACTGTCTGACTAATAATTATAGCAGAATTCACATTACACTTGTAGATTGAAATCTATCCATCTTCCATTTTATTCTCTTATGATGTCTCAGACATCCGTTTAAGGTAGAATGCTGTAGTACCTTCATATTATAGCAGTAGATAAAAATATAGCAAGCATTTGAGCTGAAACTTGGATATGTTCACTATTTTGTTTAGTATAAACTACAACTTAATATAAATGTCGTAGGGATTCATGTAACTTTTGAAATTAAATGAGGCATCACAGCATTTTCCGATCAACCAAGCACAACTACATATATGGTAAACATGTGAATGTGAATGGCCTAACATTTATACAAAATTAAAATCTTCTCAGTGACAATATGGTAAACATGTGAATGTGCATGACCTAATATTTACAAAGAAAATTCACATCAACCCGATCCCAGATTGTAAAGAAAGCCCCGAAAAAAAGGATGTCATTGATAGTTTGACAGTTTCTCATTTAAATGATCTCTTTCTACTTTACAGAACAGATTTAGAATTCAAAGAGCATAGAGAACTAATAGCACAAAAGTCTACAATCTCATGAAATGTAACTTTGTAGATGACTTGCAGAAAAATTTTCGATTGTTGAGTAAAATATATCAAGATTCTTTTCTTCAGAATATCATGTTTAATATGATCTCAAATTGCTATCATGAAAAAGAGATGCATATAGAATCAGGAGTTAAATTAAAACTTGAGTCACTACCGTTTCAGCAGCTCACAGCAACCCAGATACAGATGGTTGCTCTGATTAGTCTACTTAACAGACAACCATTGTAGGCAAGTCAAATCCAAATTAACTTCCAATTTGCTATAACAATAACTGAAAAGTTTGAGACCATCATCATGCTCAATTATAATGGAGCTTTGTAAATGGGAACCGTGGTAACCCTAAGATCCAGCTAAGTTTTAAATTTAGCACCGCATAAGTGTGGTCTCTGGGAGAGTATTCCATGATCTCCTACAGAATATTGCATTCTCACAAAAACATGCATGATGCACTTGCAATAGGTTAGTACAGATTCTCAACAGATAAATGAACTCGTTCATGGCTCCAACATGCTTGAAAGAAATTGTTTTTGCATAAAACATGAAGAAGTAAAGTACATTGTTCTCGACACATAATCTAATTCTTTTCCCTGAAATAAGTCTGGCAGCAACACTGTACGAAGCATGGAAGAAAATTCACCACAACATTGCATCTTTCAAGCAAGATAACACTGGAGCTCCATTTACATAATCAACAATTATCCTTAGTATGTGCATTCAGATTGAAATAAGGATGCATCGATGATATGAACAAATGACCATTTTTACACATTACCTTGAGGAAATGAACATTTGCCTTTAGAATCGGTACACTTTTGAATCCGGAAAAAATCAATAATCTTCCTCTGAGAGAAACCTAAAAGACAGAGATAATCACAAAGACAAAGTCACATTGATCGTCGCAACTTGGCAAACAGAAAGATAATAATAATAAAAGAGACAATTTTTTTTCCGACAACATAAAAAAAACAAAGCAATACAAGGAAACAAAAATCCTTACTTCTTACTCTTCTCTCTCCCGAACACTTAGGGCAGAGCCATGATCCAATCGGGACTCTAACAACAATGGGCCTCACGCAATTCATGTGAAAGCCTTTATCGCATTTATCACATAGAAGCAGCTCGTCAGGTCGCTCACCGGTGCCACATTGCTCACAGGTCGCGTCACCGTAATCTTCCCGTTCAATGACAGCGTAGCGAGCTTTGGCCATTATCTCCGCCATTGACTTATACTTCTTCGGCGTCGGAGATGCTGACGGCAAGGGGCGGCGTGGTGCCTGTGTACGGCGACTGAAGCCGACGATCCTCTGAGCCGCCGCCGCCGAGGTGGCAGGAGCCATGCGTTGTGGGGCAGGTTGGAATTCCGAGATTGTCCGAGGGTAGAACCGGAACTGAGGACACGTTTACAGAGCTCTCTAGAGGATGAAGACCGGAATGGTGAAAACTTAGCTTTTGCTTGGTGTCCCCTCGCGGGAGAGTGCTACTGACGCGGAAGGGTGTGAGTGCCCCAGTGTGATAACGTGGGCAATGCTGATTGGTTGTGCTAACATGCACCTACCGTGCACACGGAATTTTATGCGGAGCACCGCGTGTACTGTTCCGCGCTTCTTACTCAGTCATAGCCGTTTTGATTTTGATAAGACGAAATTGGGCTTGGTAAGCGGTCAACAATTTAGTGTTTTTGTTGTTATTTTTGTAATTTTAAATTCAAAATTATAAGGAAAGTTTCGAATATTTTTGTATATTATTGCATTTCCATTTTCACCCCCTCCGAACCTCAATACATATCGTGGCATTTTTAACGAAATATAATCTTCCTGCTTAATCTCACACATTTCTTTCCATTTTGAATAATACATGTTTTTTAAAATAAAATATATATTTCATACAAAAGTATAGCCTTATTTAGGGTGGAGCACAAATGGATTCTAGATGTAAACTAATTTAACTCAAATAACTTTGATTCTTCTCACTAAAAAGTATCAAAATTTTTATTTAAATAGTTCAACTTGACTTAATAGACTATTTGTTACTGATAAAATGAATCAAAATCTTATTTAAGCTAATTTAAATCAAAATTTGATTCATTAATTTTGTTTATTTTATATAAAATTATGTAAAGAATGTTATTAAGTTCTTTTAGAATATATAATATTTTATTTGATACCATATTTAATTGAATATTATATTTGATACGATACTTTGTTTTCTAAACTATATCATTGAATGTAATGAATAATAAATCGAGTCAAATTTATTATAAACTAAGTCTGATTCCTTTAACAAATAAATAATTATTTCTTTTGCTTCAAGTTCAACTCAGCTTTACCTATTTTATACATATAAAGCCTAATAAATTTTTAGTTATAATAAATCGTAGTATTCACAACGCAACAGTTTGTTGCAATAAGCCCTAATAATTGAATAATATATAATAAACTACTCACTCAACTTTAATTTTACTTTTACATATTAGTGATTAGTTTTTATAGAAACATATTTACTAGCATAATTCTATAAGTTAACTCAACATTTTGAGAAATAGGCCGAAAAATATGATTAATTATATGTTTGAAGCATTAAAAGTTTGATTCTCAAGTAGAAGCTATTCCTTAGAGGTGTGGTTGAATATATATATATATATATATATATATATATCTCTTTTGAATTATTTAAGCATTAAATTAAAGATATATAAGATGACGGATCCATACTAGCTAATTTTGTTTACGCCTGATTTATAATGGATTTGAAAATTAGAAGCTTAATTTATAATAAGTTTGCTTAGGTTTACACTTACTTATGTAAGACATGTTACTCCCTGCTCAGGGTTGGTGTAACACAGCAATAATATAATTAATTATAAATATAATTAATTTTTAAATAATTAATTATATGAATTTATTTTGTATTTGATAATTAATTATATATAATTTATTTTTATTTAAATGATGTATAAAAAAATCAAATTTTAATATTAAATTATAATTATTTATTATTTTCATTTTCAGAGGATACTAACTTTTTTAATTTCATCTTTCAAAAAAATAAAAATTCTCAATTTCATCATTCAATATTTTAATTTAAAACAATTAGATCACACTTTACACTTTAAACTAATAATGAAAAGATTGATATGATAGAAAAATTGTTATTTTAACATTAAATGATAATATGGAAAAACACAAAGATTTAAAAAATAAAATAAACACATAATATATAAAGGGAAATTACTATTTTGTTTTGGTCTAGTAGAAACTATAAAAATAAATAAATAAATAAAACAACACCATTTTTTTCCTTTACCAATACAACCCAACCTAGGGTCCATCATCATTGATGCTCTCATTTTGTAATAATAATAATAATTCTTTATCTAAATAATTATATATAAATCATATTGAAAGCTAAAAAAAACTCAATCAATAAAGTAAAAATATAGTATTTGTTCTTATGTCCAATATTTGTGTATACACAAATTTTGTGTATTAAATTACACAAAACATATAATAAATAAATCACAATTTAATTTTTCAATTTATAAAAATTCTCTTTCTTATAATCATCTTATTAACTCACCGATTTCATTGAGGATGGAAACCTTTCGGCTTGATCACCTCTTTCAGCTTAAATTCATATTGTCTTCTTGATTTGATGAAGAAGATGACCTTTATGCTTGATTTCTAATTCAATAGGAACTTGGAGTTGTCATCTTAAAGGCTTCTATTGATTTCTTAAAGTCTCAATTTCTAGAAGCACTTTTAGTTATAAAAATTTTTATTATTAATTTATTAAAAAAATAAAACTTTGTATTTAATTTCTTGAAATCTTAAGTTCCTGGAAGCACTTATAAATATAAAAGCTTTTATTCTTAATTTATTGAAGAATAAAGCTTTATGCTTAATTTTTTGAAACCTTAAGCTCTTGGAAGTACTTTTGATTATAAAAAACTTTTATTCTTGATTTATTGAAGAGTAAAGTTTTATGCTTGATTTCATAAAGTCTTTAACTCTTGGAAATATTTTTTGTTATATAAGCTTTTATTATTAATTTATTGAAGAATAAAGCTTTATATTTGATTTCTTGAAGTTTAGAAAACTTTTGCCTAAAAGGCCTTCACCTAGGAGGCTCTCCATGAGTTTTTTCTATGCACTTTTTTTTTTTCACCTTTTTTTCTTTTCCTGAAAGACTTGAAGATTCCTATGATGGAAGCACTTGAGATTTTATCTCATTAGTTACAAAAGCTTTATGTCTTTTTTGGTTTTCTCCTTTGTTTAAGAGTTGAAGACTCTTTTGTTTGAAGCACCTGAGATTTTATCTCATTAGATGCAAAAGCTTTTATATTGCCTTTTGAAAATTTGAAGACTAATACATGGAAAACCATTTAAGAATTTTCTCTCTTTGCTTACAAAGGTTTTATGTCTCCAATCTTTTCTTAAAGGATTTGGAAGCTGTAAAGGCTACTCTATAGGAAATTACTAGAAAATTTTCTTTCTTTGCTTACAGAGGTTTATATCTTCTATTGTCTTCTTGGAGAGGTCAGAAGATGTAAAGGCTACTCTATGAAAGAGGACTTGAGAGTTTTTTCCCTTTACTTATAGAGATTTACGTTTTCTATCTTCTTTTTGAAGGAGTTGAAAGATGCAAAGGTTATTCTGTGGGAAAGTACTTGAGAGTTTTCTCTCTTTGTTTACAGAGGTTTATGTCTCCCATCTTTTTCTTGGAGAGAATTGACAATTCAAAAGAATAATCTCTTTTTGTTTGTAAAAGGTCATACCCCCTTTTTTATTTGTGAACCTCCAATCTATTTATAAACTTTATGGGAAGGTGCTCAATTTAATGGGCCAAATTAGATCCTTGAATCTTAAATAAGCTGACTTAATTTGCATAAGTTTTGGCCTATGTTTCTTGGAAGTAATTTGAAAGACTTTGGACTATATAGTTTATACTAGTTCAAATATAAAAATAATTTTTTATGTTTACAAATGTCCCTCAAGACTTATTTGTATGCACACTTGAAGTGTAATAAATAAATAAGTCTTGATCTTTTATTAAAAAAATTGATTTGCTTTATTTAGTGGATTTCTTTTTTAAAATAACATAATTATCCAATTTTATCTTCTCTTGAACTTGTATGAAATAGATAATATTGTATGAACTTCATCATACTTAATGTCAAAAGATAATGCTGCATAGATTTCATCAAGCTTGGTGTTGGGCAATAATGTTTTTGGGACATCATTTGGCTTGAAAGGAACAATTCATGTCAACTTTCGTTGTATTTTCTTCTTACTAACAAAATTTAACCAACCATCCCTTATCTCATTTTCTAATTCTGATAGTGATTCCTAAATTTCTAAGTCATCCATCATTATCTTATAAAAAGATGGACCCTATGGGGTTTACGTTGTTAAGAATTCCCAAAAATGCATAGATCATGATTGTTTCACCATCCACTTGAAATTCCACTAAAATTGTAGATTTTGGAATAAGAACAGTGAGATAATTTGATTGACAAGATGAGGCCCCCACTTTAGGAATCCAAAGTCTGGAGGGTAAAACACCTTTTTCTTCTTAGAAGATGTTGTATACAGAAATTAGCCTCGCAAGGACGAGCCTTCGAATACAATGAAGACTGAGTCCCATGCTCTAGTAAGCGATAACAGCAAAGTAATTCCAAGTGCCAAGTCTTGCCTCGCTCGTCGCACTACAACGATGCTGCAAGGAGATCCAGATACATCTCGTAAAACAACCTCCACCACGAGGGATGGACCAGTGAGGAAATCATAAGACTAGGTCGTCAAGTGATCAGTAACTCTACTCAAGATTGCCTTCTCGCTACAGCGACATCTAACTCACTACAGCAGAACCCGCGACACCTCCAGGCTAGACTTCTCTGTTCGGAATGCCGAGTGACAGATGTGAGTCTACCGCCAGCCTAGGGAGACCACTCAGCAGCTTACTTTCTGCAACAGTGAGATTGTAGCCCTTTCTGCTATCTTTTCTTATTTATTATTTGATGTAACACAACTATAGCTTGTAATTAATGCACGCAACCCCTCCTTCCTCTATAAATAGGATTATATTGTTAAGGGAGAGGGGGAATCTTGTAAGTAGAAACTCTGCAAATCACTTTACACTAATAAAATCTCAGTCATGGATGTAGGGTTCGGTATCGCTCGGATTTGGCCAAACCACGTTAAACGTGTTACTTTCCTTTTTCATCTTCCTCTCGGTCCTCTCTCTTTCTTCTGTACTTTAAAGGTAGTATTGGATCCCAGAACTCCTTCCCATTGGCTGGAATTCGAGTCTCCCGAACTAATCAAATTTCACCGTCAACATCTTTTGGCGCCATCTATGGGGATCCATCTACTTTCTGAAGTTTCTACTGCAGCCTAATCATGGCCAAAGGAAGATCAACTCAGAGCTCCACAGCTCCAGCCTCTCAGTAGCACACCACTGCACCCGATACTCAAGAGGCACAAACGCCCGATCGGTCCCAATCAGCACTTGAAAATACAGTCAAAGAATTGGCTAAGACTGTCAAAGTGCTTGCTCAGGCACAAGCACAAAATGCCCAAAGACAAGAAGAAGTCATGGCACAAATCCAGCAGCTTCGTGAGGAAGCTCAAAGAAAAGTCCATGATAATCCCGATAGCCAGTGACTAGGGGGCTCACAACGAGTAGAAGCTTTGTCCCTCATCATGAAGGACAACGACCAGCGATGGAAGAAGTTCTCCAGAGGCTGAAATAGCTAGAAGAGCACCCTCAACGTCAAAACAATTAGCCTCGCTATGAGGAGACCTCGCCATTTTCTGTGAAAATCGAGAAGCAACCTCTCCCATAGAAGATCAAAGTGCCCACAATCCTGCTATATGATGGGAACAATGACCCGAGCAATCACTTGGATGCATTTAATACTCAAGTGGACCTCCAGACGATTGATCCCCTAGTGAAGTCCCGTGTTTTTACCGCCACACTAGGGGCAATACCTCGTACTTAGTTTAGGTGCCTCCCCCCCCACGCAGTATCGACAACTGGGAGGAATGTCAGAGGAAGTTTGTTAACCAATATCGAGCATTAAAGAAGCAACTCGCGCCTCCTTGCCATCTTGCCATGATTTTCTAACATAGGGATGAGTCGCTTAAAGACTATTTAGCCCGATTCAGGCATGAGGCCAACTCCGTAGAAAATCCTTCGGAGGAAAGTGTTCTAACCGCCATCTTAGCAGGACTTCGTAAAGATGGCAAGTTGTACAGAAGCCTTTACAAGTGCCCTACTCGAGACCTCACCAAATTTTATGATCAGGTGACCAAACAAATAAGATGGGAAGAAACCTTCAGAACGGAGGAACCCAAGCACAAAGGCGGCCATAATGGCCCTTTCACGAGCAAAAAGAGGGGTAGCGAGAGTTACGACAACCCCACTCCTCATCTCGCAAAGAAGGCAAAACCTTAGCGGCCCAAAGACCGC
>JANHAO010025500.1:0-11330 GCA_026873985.1 Saraca asoca
AAATCATTAAAAAAATAATAATTATGTTTAATAGGTAAAGATTATCCTGAGAGTTGGAATGCATGTATAGAATTGAGATTCATGTAATGTGGGCAAGTTTTGAAATACTATAATGTGGAGGATCAATCTTATAACTTTAAAAAATTGGAATGCACAAATTACAAATAACATGAAACAAACACTTATAAGAGTTAATTTATTCGTTAGTCAAGGTATGTATACAAAGACTTAGTTTGGGTCTTGTAGAATTGTCAACGCTAGAATTATTCATTTTCATAGATATAATGTAACATCTGTTTTTATTTTTACTCAATAAATAAAATCTAATTATCAATTTTTTTATTTATTTATCATTTAATAATATTCATATCCAATAAAAATTTTATTTTTCAATTTTTAATATATTAAAAATTATAAAAGTTAACCGTTAATCTTCTTTCATTAAACAATGTCACATTTTTGTATTCTTTTACATTTTTGTATTCTTTCATTAAACAGCTACCGGCCAGCGTGGCTTTCCGCTCAGCTAGAATAATCTGCTATCTTCAATCAAAGCATCAATTTTTGTATTCTTATACCTACAGATAGATAGGAAACTCTCTCAGCTAAAAATTGAAAATTCTTCCCAAATCAGTCAATTCCGATCCACCCATCTCCATCAAGAAACAAACTAACTCGATATTTCTCTGCCATCCGTACAATCATTTTTCGAACGGTTCCAGGTTCGATAAATTTTCTTCTACATGCTTGCAGTTTAATCGATCTACAAAGTTTGGTGCTTTGCTGAAAATTAGATTCACAGTTAATTGTAATAATGGGTTTCTGCGAAAACAATTGTTTTGATTATTGTTTTTGTAGGTTTGATTGATTTGTAGTGGAAAGAGAATGGGAGCATTTATATCCAGGTTCTGGTTCATGTTATTCCCTGCGAAGGAGTATAAGATTGTAGTTGTTGGGTTGGATAATGCTGGAAAGACCACGACCCTTTATAAATTACATCTGGGCGAGGTTGTTACTACTAATCCTACTGTAGGTAGCAACGTGGAAGAGGTTGTTTACAAGAATATACGATTTGAGGTGCGTTCACCGTTTTGTGTTAATTGGTTTTTTTTTTCTAATTATCGTTTATTACTTTTATTGTGCTTCAAGGGTTTAATGTTAACTTGGATGATTAAACATGGCAACTTCGTCATCTCTTGTAGATTTTGATTTGTTTTGTTTCTTACTAGTTGACAACTTACATTCAGCTTATTATCTGATAAAAAAAAAAGTACATGAGTGAAGTAAAAGAGAAATAGTAGTGGAAGCTGATCAATAGTTTAAGTTTTGAGCTTGTTCATGGAGGTTTTGATTTTTGGGTCTTAAATATTTTGCACAGAGATTGTGAGTGCTGCCATTGTTCTTTCTTCCAGCTTCTTGTGTGTGTGTGTGTGTTGGGGGGGTGTTTACAGGTTGGAATGGGGTTTTGTGGAGCATCTCATATAATCTGCTGTTCCTTTTCAGTTTCATACTTTTTTATTTAATGGAAGTCTATTTGTTGTGTTAACTGTCATTGTTTTAAAATTTTCATCATGTTATCTTTTGTAAGAATTTATATTTGGTAAGGAGAGCAACAAGAAGGTGAGCATCAATAAAAAGGAAACAGATCATGAAAGAATGATTCTCTATTTTTCAAAAAGGTGTAAATTATGTTGGAATCTTTGGATGTATATGAAGGAGAAGATGGAAAATTGGAATTATTTATATGATTTTTTCTGTGAGAAAGATAGAAAAAGAAACCAATTACTCAGCTGGAATTATTTACTTCCATAAGACACTTCTAATTAAATCTCCCAGTTACCGTTAATGAATAAAGTTGAAAGTTCATAAGATGATGCTGAAAGTATCAAACCCACCTATTCTCTCACTTTCTAAGAAATTCAAAGGTTAAATTACTCTATTGCTTCTTATGGTTTCGCTCAATTTCTAATTAAATTTTTATAATTTGAAAGTTTAGAATTGGATCCTTATACTTATTTTTTTTCTAACTGGATGCCTCTTGGTATTTCTCTGTTAGGTTTTATCAGTAATTGACACAGGCAATCAACAATCTATTAACAGTTTATAGACTAAGAATCACCTGATTCCAAATTCCTTCTAAAAATAAGATAATTTTGTAAAATTGCATAATTTTCTTTGCGGTATTTGTCACTTAAACACAAAAGTAAAAGGTATGAAACCTTTTCATGAACAATTGTTAAGATATATCAATAATGTGTCATCTGCATGTGTCAATTACTAACAAAATTTAATCTGAAAATGACAAGAAGTATCCAATCAAAAATGAAAAATAAGTATAAGGACTCAATTCCAAACTTCTAAACTATAAGGATCTAATTACAAATTGAGGGAAATTATAACAAGCAACTTAGTAATTTAACCTAATTTAAGCAAACATGAAAAATCTGGCTCCAAGAGATTTGCAGCACTAATGGGTTGTCCTTCCTCATAACATAACAACCAAAATGTGCAAGAATGCAGTTGAAGCCTGTTTCAATTGTGATGCATCTTATGCCTTTGGTTTATGAAAGTGGAGACTTGAAATTGGCCATTCAGTTATAGAGTACAAGAAAGAATGATAACACCAAGAGTTTTTTGAGTGATTACATTTCACATTATATTATGAATTGTCCTGGATATTGTTGATGCCTTGTATCTATGTTTTCTTCCATCCTTTTTGCCTCGTTAAGAATGCTTTCCTACCATGTTCCATCACTGTTGGTTTGTGATGTGGTTGAACAGAAAGTAATTGGTGTCTAACCTACTTCACCATGAGATGATATCTGAGTGGTTTATATCACATTAATCATGTTCCCTCAACCTTAAATTTAGTAACACATTCATTCTGGATTTGTGTTTTAATGCATTACCAGAAGAGGAAGTTACCTTATATCTTCTTTCTTTTCTAATTTTGTGGTGTTTTTATTTTTTATTTATTTTGGGGGGTGGGGGGGGGGGGGGGGCAGAATTGGACCTTGATATCGTTCATTTGGTATCATAAGCTAGTTATTAGATAGAAGCTGGTTGCTTTCAGCTTTCAAGTTCACTCTTCTACTTAGGGCTGTGGAGAGGGCACATGTTCTGACCTTTCTTTCTGTCCCTTTGCTTTGTGAAGGAATGAGTCTGATTTCCAAAACAATATAGGACATTTGGTGTGAATATGTTAAAAAGTTTTACTGTGCAGTGACTTATATCCAAAACAATCTATAGGACATTTGGTGTGAATGTATTAAAAGTTTTAGCTGTGTACTGAATTAAGTATGGCTTATTCCAATGTCATTTATTTCAGGTCTGGGATCTTGGTGGGCAAGAAAGACTCCGGACATCGTGGACAACATATTATCGAGGAACACATGCTTTAATCGTTGTGATAGACAGTAGTGATAGAGCCAGGATTTCCATCATGAAGGATGAACTTTTCAGGCTGTTGGGGCATGATGAATTACAACATTCTGTAATTCTAGTCTTTGCAAACAAACAGGACATCAAAGATGCTATGACACCAGCTGAGATCACCGAGTCACTGTCTCTTCACAGCATCAAAAATCATGATTGGCACATACAAGCCTGCTGTGCGCTCTCAGGAGAAGGACTGTATGATGGTCTTGGGTGGATTGCCCAGCATGTCACTGGAAAAGCTCCAAATTGAAATAGGGGTTGATAGAAACTGAGGATGAGATTCATTTTTCATGTATTCTTGAGTTTGAACTGACAAGAATCTGTATAACATCTATGCTCTGAAGAGTTAGGTGACGCAAATTTGTAGGCTTTTTCAATTCAATTTGCGTAAAACCTATTGACTTGCACAATGAAGCATATCAAGATATCCCTCTTGCCCTTGTTGGAAGGGTTAAAAAGTGAAAGCCCTCATTTTCCACACTGGTATCTATGGTAATAGCTACTCGTACATATCATTTCATTTCTCACAAAATCTCTCGTACTATTTTTCACAATTGTATGCATTACTATTTGAGTCAAATTGACTTTTGCTATTTGAAAAAGATGGGATCACCATTATTCGTGTTGTCATGTGTGCAAATAAGAAGAAATATACGAGAACTTTCATGTAGAAGTACCATTTTTCATATCTAACATAACTATCAATCAAGAGGCAAGATAAAATTATCATCTGCACAATGAAGCTGTTCCCTATTATGTAATTCACTATAATTGTCATATGCACAAGAAAACTTGCCAAACACGATACCTTTCCAAAACTGTTAAACTCTCCAGGCCAAATCTAAGAAAAGAAAAAGGAGAAAAAAAAATTGAAAATTGTGACAATCTGCAGATTGAGGCCTCTGTCACCAGACAAAAATAATCTCAATTAGAAACAATCATCAGAGTATCCAGCATCTGCAACTGCAACCCTTGGAATCTTGGGGGCCTTCAAACCATCGATCCCAAGAAGGATTTAAGGGGCCAATTGTTCTGTCAAACCAGGATAACAGAGCTCAGAAGGAAAGATCATCCGATAATATGTGTATAATATCTTAAATATGTAAGTTTCAGAGAAGAGATTTTACGTTGGGAGTAATGGATCAGGACTTGTTTCCACACTGCTGAGCATTCTAGCAAACAAGCACCAGATAAAAAATTCATTAACATGCGAAGTTAAATGAAGTTATTTCATTGCATTCTCTTTTTAGATATTGCTTTTTTTTAATTAGATATTTCTTGAATTCTTGTTTAAAATAGCTAAAGGTGATTAGATACTCTCTCTCATATAGCTTACTCTTTGCATGAGACAGATGACTTCTCTATCCTTTCAAGCTGTTCCAGCTCTTCCTGCATCCAAGGTATGGCAAAATTGAAACACTAGCAGTACAAGAAGTTTCAAAAGTTGAATAAAATTTTTGACACTAAGGAGAGCAAAGATAACAGTTGTGCACAGTGCCAGCAAAAAAAGCGAAGGAGCATTCATAAAATAGTGAAACAAGTACAGTTTTATAGAGCGAAGGAAAGAGATCTCAAGTTATAAAATTTTCCTATCCAACTGCATAGAAATAATAACACAAGGAAAATATCAAACCATATGTTCAAAATTATTAAAGAAATGTAACAACAAACTTCTGCTGAATGTTTGGGAAGTAACATGAAAGCACATGAAGAAGTTTCTTTCACAGAATAGATCACTATAAAATTTAAAGAATTTGTCTTAAAAGATTTTTAAATGCTCGTACCCATTTCAAAGTAATTTAGACAGTCAGACACTTCCATCAAGAGCATTCTTAAAGCAATACAAAACACAGGAAATGTACCTAAGAATTTAATTCAGGCTTCTATCATCACAAGATGGGCATAGCCCTCATAAACAGAATCCTCTCCACTAGACAATTGCATAATTCCTGAAATACTACTGTGTTCTCAGACAAAATTTTGGTATTTGTGAGAATATCTGAATAAAAACTCAGTGGCTTCACATCAATTATATGGCAGTTGCTGACTTGTCTCCAGGACTAAGCCAAAGGATATTGATGTTGAAATCGCTTGCTAATATCCTTTTGTTTTGCTGCCAAGCTAGCTGAAGAAGTTAATTGGAGAAGACTGACCAGTTGATCTTATCTAGTTCAAGAAGTGGTTTTCATTTTCGAAACTAAGCAGACCAAATGTTAGAAAGGAGTTAGCAGCCAACTATTCAGGTTGACTTGCCAGTTGCAACAGAGAGACTCCCTTCCCTTCACACCTAAATTTGAAGGCCACAGGTTGCTAAAGATCCATCATCCTATTTCCTGAACCTATACAGTTCAAATAAACCCTCTATAGAAAATAAGCTAATGGAAGATGGTATATAGGCATTTAGCATCTTCAAGGCAACTATGTCAATTACAACTGTAATTAGTCAGAGGAAGACTAAGCAAAGCACAAAAAAGATATACAAAGGTTACGTCTGCCGCTTTTAGTTGACTGATCGACTTGAATTCATTTTTAACATTGTGATAAGTAATAAAAGGTAAGAGCAGTAAATCTTTGAGTGCAGGAAGAATATGTGATGATTCTCCAAACAAAAGTATTTCCTCATGTCATTGTCACCAAAAGAGGAAAGCCAGAAAGGACTTAGCTGATTACTACCCTATTATTTTAAAACTTGAGATGATGGTGGGGCCCCTTGACAAACAATTTCAAGAATGTGAGTAGACACAGCCTCACACATTAAGCATATGTGATATTCCCCCAACAAAAAGTATTTACAAATGCACCAAAAAAGGAAACAATAAAAAGGATTTGGCTGATTACTCTTCTTAGTTTTAAAACTTGAACCTAAAGGGGGAGCGGGGTTGGAGGACCCTTAACAAACAACTTCAAGAATATGAGAAGATATAGCCCCCAATAGAATTAGAATGCAACGAACTTAAGTGATGTTCAGGCCCAAAATTAGAAACTCACATAGAAGACTTAAAGTTACTATCAGATTTGTGCTAAAACCAAGGCAGCCCATTGTCGTCAACAGGATTATCACCTAACTAATTATTGGTATACCATCAATTAGTTGTTTATTGCGGACCAGCGATGCCAAAGGCACCAAGCACCTAAGAAGGCTTTGAGCGGGTTCTACCCTCTGGATGCAGGCATGGCCCCTTTAGTCAGGTGCACTTCCCTTTGGCACCCAAGCTAATGCCTTTGAGAGTCACGCGACAGTGAAGTGCACACCTGACCAAACTTCCTTTTCTTTTGTTTAGATTGGCAGCAAAATAAGAAAATATGCAAATGTCTATCCAGAAAAGTTGTCAGATTAAAGAGGGGAATTGGTTAATTAATACAGAAAAGTAGGTTATGTCTCTTCTCACTTGGGGTTTACACAATTTGGAAACTGTGGGTTCAGCTGTTGATTAGCAGGAGGCAGCAAAGGAACAAGCAGATAAAAAGAACATCATCAGGAATCATCAATTACTCATATTGAACTGATGATATCTTGATGAATTTCACAGATGTCTCCTCCTTTATTTCATGAATTTAATGGTTGCCTAGGGCTATTTTTGTAATGAATTTGCTAAATCTATCTTGGTTTTGAACTTGAATCTTTGTGGTCTATTGTGATTCTCTATCATGAACACTGACCATTTATATGAATTTTATGCTTAACTAGTTAATTGATAGGATAACTTTATACTGCAATAATTAAAATTTAATTGTTCTTTGTTTACAATAACAATTTGTTTACTTTCCCCTTTGCTCCCTATCCTTACCTTAGTCAGGCAAATGCCTTTTTAGCCCCTTACTTGAAGAAGGTGGCAGCAGCCTAGAAGAGCTTTAAGGGTGCACTGCACATTTGACTACCTTAATTTCGGTAAGCCCTTTATTACTCACAAATTACACATTCATGATTTCCAAGTTTAAGTGTACAAAAAACAAGAAGGTGAAAGTAACACAAGTACAAATCAACATAAAATGGATGAGCACTCTCACGAACAATTAAACAGGGTTCAGCCCCTTGATGTATGAGTTTTCAAGTATTATAGAAAGCAGCAAAAAGAATAGAAATGTATTTTCTAGCACTTTCCTATCAAAAGTAAAGGCCGAATCCCAAGCTTCAACTATAAGAAGAAAGAAACAAAGAATTCACAGAATCCTCCCAATTTCTTGAATTTCACAAAGTAACAGATAATTAAGTAATAACAGAACATATATTTTATTCTTCAAGCTCCTGACACTGCAACAAGAAATCAGAAATACCCCTCGACCAACTAATCAGCATATCATCAATCATTTTATCAACTATTGGTAACTTGAGCTTCCTTAGTGATGACTATTGAACTTTAGTAATTGAATTCTCTGCTCAAAAGTTTTAACTTAACTTCCCATGAAATTTAAGCATGGAAACAATATTATTACAGAGAAAATTCAAGGAGGAAATAAACAGAAGCTCGCTTGAATTCAGTGAGACAAAAGCCCTCCAATCTCCAGGAGCCCAGTCCATAGTATGGGCAAATGGACCATATTAATAGAAAAGCTGCACGTGCTATCCAAATTAATAAAATCAAATTCTATATTGAATTAACCTAGCAATCAAGTAGCCCGACTTATGTTAATATACGTAATTGTTCAATTAATTCTGTAACATTCGTAATTATCAAATTTTGCAACCAGCAGAGAGTGTTTCTAGCTACGCGTACACAACAATGAAGAAAAGTTCAATCTTTTTCTTTTATAACATCATTTCTCATTCACAAACAGATGAACAAATGCGCCTGATCAAATAGTGAAAGATTAAACCAAAATAGCATACAAAGAATGAAACTTTCAAAAGCTAAATAAAAGAAAAAAAATACCTCTAAAAACCTTGCTTCTTGCTCCAGCCGCTTCAGTTCAGCCTGTATCCTATGCTTTCCTCTAGTATTTGTAGCTGACACGGACTGAACCCGTTGTGTAATCTGGCTTGCAGATTCAGACCCGACCGATTGCATCATCTCAGCTAGCAACAACTACTGGAAAATCCCAAACTTTTGAAAATAAGAATCCAATGAAACAGACCAAGTCAGTACAGAGGCGATTCGATTCACCGCAAAGACCCCATTAGAGAGACAAGAATGACCCAGATGAATTTTCATGGACCCAATGAAGTATTAGCCATCAAATTCAAAGAAGCAAAGTGGGTTCTGCAAATTGATGGATCTATGATGGTATGGAAAACAGACAGAGACAGACACAGATGCTTCAGGTTACAGTAGGACTGGAAAGACGGGGTAGAACATAGAAGGTTCAGTTTTGTTTTTGTGTTCCGGTGATATAAGTTTGGTAGTGGAATAAGGTGAAAAGCAAACTTTGTAGAATTTGTTGTCTTTGTTGGATGAAAGCTGGTTTTCTTTAGCGTTTCTCATTTTCTGTGTCTTTTTTGTCTCTCTCTATCTCTATTCTCTGAAAGGCTCTCTCTCTCTCTCTCTCTCTCTCTCTCTCTCTCTCTCTCTCTCTACACTTTCCAACTTTTGTGTGAGCAGTTTCACGCGAGGTTGTATGACTGATACTGTGGGCAACGCGCGCACGATAACAAATGCGAACAACAAATATTCGGAAATTGAACTATGATACTTCGGTTCTCTTGTATACATTCTTTCATCCACATTTCTCTCACTAATAATTAGATTTAGAATATTTTAACAAAATGAAAACGTTTTTAAGTTAATTTACTTCCTTATTTTTTGGTCTTGGACTTTGAACGTCCTCACCCTCCAATGCAGATAGGGGAGGATGGTGTTTGACAGCTTTAACATGGAGATAATATATAATATAAATTTTACTTTTTGAAACACCCACTTTTGGTACAATACAGTGAATTTCACGGTTGCTTGATCTCGAGTTCTATAAAAAATATAATTTAAAAAAAAAAGTAGAGATTTTTTTTTATTACTAATTTATAAAATAGAATAAGTGAAATATTTCAAAAAATCTTATTTTTTATAGAGCGATTGGTTGACATAAAAAATAAATTTCTATAAAAAGTTAAATTTTAAATCCTTTTATAAACTTCTAGGCAAATGCTCAAATATAAGAATTAAAAGTTCTTACAAAAAATTTTTTTTATTTAAGAAGTGATAGATAAGTAATTTTTTCTATTTTATTAATTAGTAATCAATTAAATAATACACTTATGAGTTACTTTCTAGATAAAAATTAATCAACCAAACAACCTTAATATGTAGGAAGTTGTTTACTTACACTCCATGAGATAAGAAGGGCTTCATATGTGAATTTTTAATTATCATGAACAATCAAATAATTTTGAGCATTTCGTTGAAAGATTTTAAGGAAATTACTTCTAGAAAATTCAACTTCCCAAAAGAACTTGTTTTTTTGTGTAAATTAATGATCCTTAATGTATTTCATTTATTGATCAATAAGAAAATAATTTATACAAAAAAGTATACAATAGAATAAATTTTATTTTCTTTATTTATAATAAAAATAAAATACATCAAAAGTGATATACATATAATCTCATAATATTTAAAAAGGTGTATCTAAGTCCTTATACTTTAATTTGAATGTATTTTACTTGCATACATATATTTTTTATCCATGAACTTAATAAAGTATTCATATAATTATTTTGTGACTAAAAATATCTTTATTTTCTTTTAAAATTTAAAAAATAATTCATTATTTTTAATTTTAATCTAATTATTAAGTTCTATATCAAAATTTTAGAACACACGCAAAATAAAACATGAAGAGATGTTGTTTTTTTCTCTTAAAAAATTAAATTAAATTCTTTAATTTTTTTTTCTTTTCAAAACTTAAATTTTAATTTTCTTTATTTAAAAATTAGATTTAATTTTTGATTTTTTTTCAAAAGAAATAATAATTTGTAATGATTACATGATACTTATATTTGATTACATATATATATATAAATTATAGATAGAAGCAAGTAAAGTACATGTATTTTAAAGTATTAAGGAGTTAGATACATCTTTTTAAATATTAAAATATTATATGCACATGACTTAAAGTATAAAAAATATATTTTCACCTTTACAATATTGCTCTTTTTTTTTATACATTGAGAACGAAAAAGTTTATACTTAGAGACATCCGATGTACTATCCAATTTGCTAATCTAAGTTTGTTGAAAAGAATAAATTTAATTTAAAAATTAATTCCACTACCACTTAAATTTCGTGTTAAGTGATTATATATTATTGAACTTAAAGTAAGGGGAGTTTCTATTCCTTTGCCACAACCCCTTCCAATAAATAGAAAGAAGAATGATTAAACACATGACAGATGCTTAAGAAATTCAAAGATGTGGACTAAATGATAATAAAGTGACGCAAAGATTAACGAGAGTGGACTCTTAACAATTGCTTTCCAATGCATCCATTACTAGCCTACATTTGCCGGCCCCTTAATTCATTATTATTTGGTTCTTTTCCTATTTTTAATACATTGAGAAACATTCATCATTCTTAATGATGTGGTGATACATCTGGTATTTTTTTTTGAATTTTTTCTTTAATAATATATTATTTTTAAATTTTTTTCTTTAATAATATATTGACATATTTGATATTGTTTTTGATTTTTTTTTAACAATATAGTGACATATATGATGTTCTCTTTGAGTTTTTCCTTTTAATATTTTATATTTAAATCTAAGATATCGTATGTGTATTAAGTAATCTATCATTCTTGTTATTGTAAAAATAATATTAAGAAAGAATAAATATTGAATCAAAAAATAATTTTTTATTTTCATAAATTCAAATACAATATCTTAGTCTACATCCATATTTTGATGTATAAATATCTTATCTTCTAATTTTAAATGTGAAATTCATAATACAGTCTAATTT
>JANHAO010025501.1:0-11330 GCA_026873985.1 Saraca asoca
GCTTAAGTTGGTGAGCCTAACAAGCCTTCATTGTTGACAAAGCTTGAAGTGAGCCTAACTTTGTCATGAGCCATTATTTTCAACATTTCAACCACTTGGAAAACTTGAAGTGATAAGCACAAAGATTGTCCTCAAACAAAGGTTAAAATAACCCGATCCTCTAATCAATTGTTCCTTCGTGTACACGTATTTTAGCTTGTGATATATGTCAATTTTAAAAATGGAAAAATTACATACGTTTTTAAATTTTAAAATCTTACGAAGTACAAATTTAAAGTTTAGACAAAAGTAAAATATTAAATTTACAAGTTATATTATATGTTAATTATTTTTTTATATAATTTAATTTAATATATTTAATTTTTGTAATAACGACATCTTCGTGTTGAACTATTAATTTAAGCAATTATGAAGAGATAATTTTTTATGGTTTCACATTCTGTCTAATGTTCAAAAACATTTGATCATAACATGTCATGGGTAGTGCGGTGCGTTACAAGTTTTTATAGGAAATTTACACACTACAAAGATTACAATAATAAATGACATCAATAACTCACAAATAAATGCAAGATACAAGATACAATAAATTGTTGTAAGATGATCACTTGCTGGTCTATGTTGTGAAGCTATTGAATAATGAATGATTCACCTTTCATCTTTTGTATTCCTTATAACCTCCTTGATATTCCACTAATTCTTAATACTCTATCACCATATTTAGATAGGGAGTTTGGTTCAACTTGTGGAAATGAAAAAAGAGAATAGAATCAAACAAAGATAAGTAAGGGTAATGGTAATAGTTATTTTCTGATTTATTTAGTTTAGTCAGGGAATAGAATCACATTGTTTATTATTTTCTTTCTTGCGATTTAGTTAGGTGGTGGTTAACAGTAACGAATGGTGGTTAATAGTGGTAGGTGGTGGTAAATGATAGTCAACAATGGTATGTGGTGGTGGTTGGTAGTTAAGGATTGTAAGTAGTGCTGGTTGGTAGTTAATGGTGGTGGTTTGTAGTCAAGGATTGTAGGTGATGGTAGACAGTGGTCAACATAGTGGATGATGGTAAATGGTAGTTATCGACGATAGGTAATGGTAGATAGTGGTGAATGGTGATAGTAATGGTGGGCAATGGTCGACGATGAAAAGTGGTGGTGGATAGTGGTTAGTAGCTATAAGTGGTGATGAGTAGTGGTCAACATTAGTAGTAGTGTTGGGTAGTTGTTAATGTCAAAATGTTATGATGGGTGGTAGCCAATAATGGTAGTGGTGTTAGGTTGTGGTTAATGATGGAAGGTGATGGTAGGTGATGTTCAACGATGGTAATGGTGGTGGGTGGTGATCAATGACGAAAGGTAGTGGTGGTAAATGGTAATCAATGGTAGTAATAGTGGTAGATAGTGATCAATAGCAAAAAGTAGTGGTGAATGGTGGTAGCACTAGTATAGAAATATATTTACACATTAGTTATGTCACACAAACCATGTCGGTTTAGAAAATGATGTCCATTCGAACAATGTTATATGTTAGTACATTTCATGTTGATTTTCTAACCAACATGTGAAAAAGTTACAACGTTGGTTATTTATAAACCAATGTTTGTTCTTTTAATTTTTTTTTAACATGTCTCTATTTAATAAAAAAATCAACATGAAATATTTTTTTTTAAAAAAGTTACAACTTTAATTTTTGTATCGAATTGACATGTAAAACTATAAAGACATAAGTTGTATATAAAAAATTGACACATATATATATTTTTTAAATTTTAACACGTCTCCATTTAAAAAAATGCTAATGTGAAATATTTTTTTTTTAAAGTTACAACATCATTTTTTGTTTTGAACCGACGTATAAAACAGTAAAGACATCGGTTGTATATAAATAACTGATGTCTTTTTCCTATCTTTTTTTTCTTAAATTGATGTGTAATATTTTTTAGCTTCTGCTATTTATAGAAATCTGGTGCTAGCTACATCATTTACAGAAACTTGCTGCTACATCATAATTTATACAGAAACAATAATTCCAATATCCACATCTCCTAATTCCACCAAACAACCATCCAACCAAAATCTCTAATCATTTAACACAATCCCAATTTTAACAATTTCATACATTTAATAGGATCAACAAAAAATTCAAGACATTAAAGTTACAAAACTAACATGTTAAAATCAAAACATGTCAAAACAACAATTTGATACATTTATCCCTATATGATTCTTGAGTGACATTTTTATTGGCAATGAATGATAGGGCTAATATATTTCCTTACTTCCAGAATCTCTCTTTCAACCATGGTAGCCATGATGATGACAAATTTATTCAACCAAAATAAGTAGGAGAAATTCCTTTCATTGATCTTGAATGTCATCAATTTCTACTTGAGTGTAAGGATTTTGATCTCCTTCACAGTACTGCAAGTTTATACAAAATTAATATGTTAAAATCAAACAATTAATGTATAAGTGTTTACTATACTAAAAATATTTATTACCTTATGTGGATCTTTGCCTTGTTTCATTTGAGTGATTATTTCACTCATATATCTCATAACAAAATATCTGCACACTACAACAAACCAAACACATAATCAGATAGCCATTTTAATTCATGAAATTATTTTGATTATTATAAAAGATATTCAAGATGATAAAAAAAGTTACTTTTACATTAATTCATTATGTTACTTTGTAGTCTAGAGCCGCCCATGTAATAATAAATCTTAAGAGATCTATTTCATCAAATTCATGCAAGAAAATAGTATATTAATATATTAATTCATGTATAAATAAATTCCAAAACTAAATTTTATAGATAAATTGACATGTTAACTTTGCTCTTGATATCCTTGCACGGTGCATGTCCTATCGGATCAAGCTAGTACACACAATTTCTCTTTGGATAATTGTGCATAGCATCTAATGACTCCTATAATATAAGTTAATAACAAAATTATCAAATAATTAAGAAATATAAAATAAGTGCTTATCCATTTTAACAATTAGATACTTATCCTTCAATAAACAATGCTAGAAAACATTACTTCTTTATTTATTTCATGTCTCTCACTTTGTATTCTATTCTTTCATCATCACTGGAGCCTGTCATTTGAATTAAGTGTGGACATAGGAATCCATAGGCATCCAATTCCAAGGCACTATAAAAACAATGGAAATACCTATAATGTGCTAATATATGAGCTATCTCCTTCATGACTAAGAGCTAAATGCCTACTTAGATTTAACTTTGAAATGTGTAACGTATATTGAAAAAAAAAGGGAAAGATTTGAAAATTAAAGATAATCTCACTTAAAAAACAGCCAGATGCATTACACATTCATCTCCTCTATGGCTAAAATTTGCATAATGTACTCTTTGGTCACAAAAAAAATCATATTCCAAACCCATGACCATTTATCTCCTCCATGTCAATATCTCAATATAACTCCTATATTTGGATGCATTGGTCCTAATGGCCTGACCCCAACATTGAACTCAATTTTAACTTATCTCTTATACTACACATTAGGGTCATATCTTTTATAAGTGTAGTACCTCTCCTACCTTTGTCACCATGACCATTATATTTAGGGGGATCCATATGCCTATTGAAAAAAATAATAGAGTTAAGGTTACTTGACTACGGAATTCCTAATGTCAATCATAGATTATCTTCCACTAACATGAATTTTTCCACTACTCTTGACTATCTTGATCTTATAGGAAACAAACTAAATTCTCCATTTCCAATTGTTCAAATTATTGAGCTTTGGCATTTGACGGGGACATATTCATAATAGAGATGGATTACATTTTCCTAAAACTATCAACTAATAATTATAAAATTTCTCTAAACTAATACTTCAACATTGGATATATAGTTTAACATTGCCAAAAAATGTTCACTATGCATATAGAAAAATGAAATCGTATAATAATAAAAATTACCTATTAAAACAAACACAAAGAGAGTTGTCATGGATGATATTATTGCAAGAGGAGGAAAAGGGTTGGTTGTTGCTTCCTCTCTTCACACTTGTGCCTTTGAATTGTTGGATATGAACTATAGACAAAGAAGAGAGTGAGCTAGTAAGAGAGGGAAAGTGAGAGGTAGGTTTGCAAAAACTGGTTTAAATTTTGCAAACTTTAGATATCAATTCTCTTATAAGAACTGACATCGAACATTGAACTCTACATCAATTCCTCATAAAAAGTCGATGTTTTAATTTTTATTACATTTGTAAAACACCACTGCTCTTATATATACATTGGGGTTCTTATTATTTGACATGTAATATTAGAATAGTTTAATTTTTATATTTTGTCTAATTATAATTTGAATTATTTTGTTTGATTTTACTTAACAAAATAATTTCTTTTTGAATCATTTTGTCCATTTTTAGATATACATAAATTTTCACAAATAAACTCAAAGCTAATTATTGTTTGAAAAATGTGCATTAAATAATATTTAAATACTTGAATTATTTGGCCCATTAAATAAATATTTGAAAATTTTCTTCAAAATTTTTGAACAAAATATTTTGAGAATTTTGAAGTTTTAGTAAAAGGGAATTATTGATTGAAAAAAAATTTAATGATTAGAGAATATTTTATTCATTATAAGTAAAATTGGACAAAATAATTCAAAATAGTAATTAAAATTAATTCAAAATTATGTTGGTTACTATTGTGGGTATTTTCTGGTACTATACAAAGTGGGCTGGCAAAGGCCCAACAGTAGATAAGTCAAAATAAGAAAAGAGCTAAGAACATCAAATCACTAGCTACAAGAGCACGAGATAAGAAAGAAGCCCTAGCTTGCTCAAGAATGTGCCCCGGCTTGTGTAGGCCAACAGTTCGTCTTATGCGAGCTCGCATCACTAAAAACGAGCTCACAAGCTCGATCTCGTTGACTGAAGGACAGCAGTGACCCTAGATCAAGAGTCCCAGCTCGCGACATGCAACATCTTACCTAGCTAAGGGCTTATCGAGGGTAAACCTAAAGCAAACAACCATTCAGACTTAACTTGTAGGGCCAATCTATAAGAAACAGCTCACATGGGCCCACTCGCAGAAAGTAATCTACAGAAGTCAGACAGCAATCTACAGAAGGTAATTTGCAGAAATCGTACCTGTCATTTACATTTATTATTTGATGTAACTGAAATACAACTTGTGTAATTACATTTGTAACCTCCCAGGCTCTATATATAGGAAGGAGGAGATCATTGTATGGGGAGGCCAAGAGAACATATACTGAAACTCTATTAAAATTTCACCAAATTAATAAAATAATATTGTGGATGTAGGGACCAGTGTTGCCTGATTTTAGTCGAACCATGTTAAAAATCTTTCTGCATCCTCAAGGATCTTCCTCTCCATCTCCTCATTCTTCACTTGTTCAACCAGATTGCAATTTGAGTCCCAAAGAACTCTTCAAGTTGGTTGGATTTGGACCAAATTGAAATCTACCATCAACATTTTGGCACTGTCTGTGGGGACTCATCTGTGTCTTAGTTGATCTTCTTTTCGACTGCAATGGCTAGAGGAAGAACCCCTAGAAGCTCAAATGCTCCAATTAATCAATTGGCAAGTGCTGCTGTTGCCAACATCATTGCCGGTTTGCCCTCGAAGCTCATCGCCAACTCATTACAGCTCCCAAAACTGACGAGGTGTAGACAGGTCACCAACTCCAGTAAACATTTGAGAATACAGTAAGAGAGTTGGCTGACGCGATTAAAGTACTGACTCAAGCACAATCCCTGGGCACATAAAAATAGGCTGAGATTATTGTGCAACTTCAATGACTATGTGAAAGTGCCCAGAAGGAAAAGTCGACCAAGCAGAAGCATCAGCACTCTAACTCGACTCACTCTATTAATCAGCGAATGAGATCAGGAGCTTACCAAACATGCGAGAATCATGATAGTCAATGACCTGGGGGCTTGCATTGAGCTGAGAGCTAAAACAAGTCCTACTAGGGAGATACTTTAGGTTACTTCTCCCATGATCAAAAGATAAAAGAATTGTTTGAGAGGCTAAAGCGACTAGAGGAGCACCTTTGAGCTCAAGATGATCAAGGTCATGATGAGAGTAGCTCATCATTCTCCAAAGAAATTAAAGTGTAACCTCTCCCTCACAAGCTTAAAGTTCCCACGCTCCAACTGTACAACAGAAATAGCAACTCATGCAACCACCTGGATGCATTCAATGTCCAGATGGACCTTCAAACAACTAATTCTCTAATCAAATGCTGTGTCTTCCCAGTTACATTAGGAGGCATACGTCGAGCATGGTTCAGAAGTCTCTCAGCTCACGGCGTTTCTAGCTAGGAAGAGTGCTAAAAGAAATTTATCAACCAATACCAAGCTTAAAAAGGTAGCTCACACCGCCTTGCTACCTTATGATGATCTTTTAGTGTAAGCACAAATTGCTGAAGGATTACATAATCAGGTTTAGGCACGAGGCCAATTCTATAGAAAATTCCTTAGAGGAGAATATCTTGATCGTGATCTTAGTGGGACTTTGCAAAGATGGAAAGCTGTATAAAAACCTGTACAAGTCCCTGGTAAGAGATCTAGCTGAATTTTATGAATGAGCCATCAAACAAATCAGGTGGGATGAAACCTTTAGTGCAAAAGAGTCCAAGCAAGAGGATGTAGTAGACAGTTCCACTCAAAGTAAGAAGAGGAGTGATGAGAGCCAGAAAGCTGACTACAACATCCAGCTCGCAAAGAAAGTGAGAACTGAGTAACCCTAACATTAAGGTCACCATGAAAGCTACAGCATCCTATCTGACACTCAAGATAGGATCTTTGCTACAAAAAGAAATAGGGAAGATTTTGGGAAACCTAAACCCTTAAAGGCCCTCAGCAAGTTCAGAGATATGGGCAAGTTCTGTGCCTATCACAATGAGGATGGGCTTAACACCTCGGAATGTTGGGCACTTAAGGATGCCATAGAGGACCTCATCAAGAGAGGTCGCTTGCAAGATTACATGGTCTGACCTTCTGAGCAACAACCTCAACAGCCCTAGTAGATCGCTAATCAAGAACAGGGCCTTTCGACTAGGACCATATTTTAATGCTGTAATGTTGCTTTAAGGCTAATAGAAGCCTTTCAAATCTTTCTATTTGATAATCTTTGGTGAAATGTTATATAAAAAGTTATTCTGTTTTAATAAAGTCAAGCTCGAGTTCACTACCAACTTTTCAACTGAGGCACCTTACATGCTAAGTTCATTTCCAGCTTATCAGCTGAGGCATAGAGGTGCTAAAATAAGCTCATTTCCTACCTGAGCAACAAGATTGTTGGTAAAGTCATTCATTTCCTACCTGAGCAATAAGATTGTTGTGGAATTGAGTAACATGATTGCTGTTTCACTGAACAAAGAGATTGCTATGGAATTGAGCAACAGGATTGCTATTTCATTGAGTAATGGGACTGCTATGGATCTGAGCAACGAGATTACTATTCCACTGAGTAGCAAGATTGTTATGAGATTGAGCAACAAGATTGTTGTTCCACTAAGCAATAGGATTGTTGTGAGACTAAGCAACGACATTGCTGTTCCACTGAGCAACAAGATTGTTGGCAAAGTTAAACTTATAATGCCCACGAGCAACAAGATTGCTATGGCACGGCTCGCAAAGCGTAGTTCTCATATGACTTATTGCTCGTAGCTCTCATACAACCTATTGTTCGTAGCTTTCATGCGACCTATTACTCGCAGCTCTCATGCGACCTATTACTCGTAGTTCTCATGCGACCTATTGTTTGTAGCTCTCATGTGACTTATTACTAGGCACAGCTCTCATGCGACCTATTTATACATTACTCATCACTGAGATACTCCGATGCCTAGATTCATGGCTCACCAAGAAGCATGACCAATTGGTTATTTAAATATTCCATTTTACTGTGATTTTCAGGAATTTACGTTATCATCAATAATATGCAGAATATTCAGCACAACATAGCAGAATTATAAAGAAGAGTTCATTCATTAAAAAGCCTCACTCAATGAGGTAAATTTATATTAGAAGATTCAAAATACAAATTAGAGCAAGCCTACGGCTACTACATTCTAGAAATAAGACTGGCTTCTTGGAGAAGAACTCTAACCAGTAAGAGGATTAATGGGCACGCTTGCTCCTTAATCTTCTCGTCATCTTCGTTGGCTAAAGGCTCCTTTCTAGCTCACATATCCCTCTAGAATTAAGAAGCAAGGGAACATGGCTAGGAAGGCTGAACCTCATGGCATAACTATGAGGAAATAATCCAAGATCTACGTAAGATCTTTCAAAATCCTCGAAGAAGGATTGCCCATAAAGACTTCCTATGTGGTAGACCATACAAATGGGAGAATTCGTTAAGGTTAAGTAATGATAGTAGTGTAAGAGAAGGAAATAGAGAAAAGGGATTGTTTCTTTTATTTCTAGAGGGTACCATAATCTGATACTTTAGGTGATGGTAGGATTTCAAATGGGAGAATTCGTTAAGGTTAAGTAATGATAACAAATTTCAGTAAATGTGAACCAAACACTTAGTAAAGGAATTAATTTTTTGATTTTGTTATCTATCCCTAAAATTCCCTAACCAAATGTCCCTTAAATGTTATAGCATTTAGTTATGTGACTTTTCTTGTGATTCTAAGCCTATAAATATGGCTCATGTATCTTTGTGTATATGGTGTGGTGAAAAGTAAAAAGAAAGAAAGAATTATATTCCCCATTATATTCTTTCTATTTTAAGTTTCTTGTATTTCATATCTTTCTCAATTTTGTAATACATTTTAGTACTATTTGTCTCTAAAGATTGACTATTTTGAGGTAAAACTTTGTTTTAATGTTGCCTTTAATTTCTATGATGCATTATTCATGATCTCTAAATTTCTTAGTTCCTACTATTTCTATTTACTCATTATTTTATCATTGTATGCAATTTTATTTATGCATCAATTTGATTATTGTGATTGGCTTTTTGAAAAATAGAATTCATATGTGAAAAATTGTTGTCTTTACTAATATTGGTTAAATTAGTTCTTTTTGGCTCATGATTTTGATATATTTAAAGAAAAATATATAGAGCTAGTTTGCTTGATTTTATTTGGATGAGCTAATATATCCTTACTTAAATATTAGATTTCATTAACAAGATTATTTTTGAAACTTTTTCTTTCTATATGTGCAATACTAAAAATTTTTCCCTTGAGATGCACATATCTAAAATTTACCCTTTGAAATGTACAAATGCGAAATTCTTCTTTCTGACTGGGTTTGTCTTTTGATTTGTTGTTTATATAAGACCATGTTCCACTAATTTTTTTTTATCTTCTAAGGAAGTATCATTTCTTTCGCACTTGATTATTATTTATTTACAAGTTAATAACAATTGCCTTCTTGTAGTTGTTATAATGGCAAATCTCACAAAACTTGGATTCATTATCCTTGATATATCAGGTCGTAATTATTTGCCATGGACCCTTGATGCTAAAATCCATGTAGCAGTTATGAATCTTGGAGAAACAATTATAGAAGGAAACAAAGCATCTTTATAGGATTGTGCTAAAACAGTGATATTTCTTTGTCATCATCTCTATAAAAGCCAAGTATCTAATGGTCAAGGAACTGTTAGATCTTTGGCAAAATTTGGAAGAAAGATTTGATCACAAAAAAATTAGTAATTCTCCCGAAAGTCTACTTTGAATGGATTCATTTATAGTCACAAGATTTTAAAACAATTAGCAAGTATAATTCCATAATGTTTTGAATTACTTCTCAATTGAAATTATATGGAGATAAGATTACTGATGTAGACAAGTTAGAGAAAACATACACCACTTTTCATGCCTTAAATATGCTTCTGTAGCAACAACATCAACAACAAGGATTTAAAAAGTTTGTAAGTTAATATCATGTCTTCTTATTATTAAACAAAATAATAAACTTTTGATGAAAAATCATCTATTAGAACCCACTGGTTCTAGTCCATTACTTGAAGTGAATGTGACATAATATGAAAATCATGCGTGTGGATATGGTCGTAGATGTAGCCATAGCTATTGACATAGGTGTGGTCTTCGCTATAGTAATACTTGGCATTATGGTGATCATAATTCTAAGAAATCCAAAACTAGTGAAGAAAAATATGTAAAGGGAAAGGATTTACAAAAGAAATGAAATCTTGAAAGTGTCTATTATGCATTTTGCATGAAAGGTCATTGGTCACAAACCTATTGTACATCCAAACACATGGTTGATCTTTATCAAGTTTCACATAAAGGAAAAGGAAATAGTATAGAAACAAACTTTATTGAGCATAATAATCTGATTGACACACATTTGGATATTTTAAATTTCTTTGGGAATATTGGAGAAAAGAGTGATGATTTTATTCATGATGGAAATGTCCATTTTGCTTAATTTTATCATGTATTGGAGTGTTGTTTTTTGTTTTTCAATATGCTTATATGTTTAGAATGTTGTCTTTTTAGTGTGTTATCTTTTATATTTCATGTTTTAATCATGAATAAATAATTCTCTTTATTTAATTTAATACTTATATATTTATGTTTTCATTTGAAGAAAAAAATGGACTTATTTGATGCTATAGTCAATGGTGGAGATCTATATCTCACAAATAGTACAACAACACACATCATTCTAAAAATAAAATGTATTTTTCTCAATTTCAGTTAATTGAAGCTAATGTTAATACTATATCTGGTGCTACAAGCATAATTGAAGCCTCCTGGAGTAACAAAATTATTTATGAACAGTGCTTTATATTCAATTAGATCGATAAGGAATCTACTAAGTTTCAAAGATATATGTTGTAATGGCTATGATATTGAAACTATGAATGTGGATAATATAGAATATCTCTATATTACATCTCTTATATTTGACCAGAAGCATGTATTAGAAAAAATGCTAGCTTTTTCTTTTGGGTTATATTATACATACATAAACCAAATAAAATCCAATATTGTGACTATCCAAAAGATAGTTGATCCAAAAACTTTTATCATATGGACATATAATGATGTGAAGAATTGTTGAAAATTCATGTGGACACCCGTTAAAGAACTTGAAGATTCTTTTATCAAATGATTTTACATGTGTTGCATGTTCTCTTGGTAAAATGATTACTAGACTTTCCTTAAATAAGATTGAAAATGAATTTCCTTTTTTAGAACAAATTCAAGGAGATATATATATATATATATATAGGCTGTTATAATATAATCACAAAATAAATCAAATGATCTAATCACTACCATGGCATATAATTATACAATCTATCAAAATTATAACAAA
>JANHAO010025502.1:0-11335 GCA_026873985.1 Saraca asoca
AACCTGGGAAAGCCATCAGGAAGGTAACAATGCTTGGATTCCTGATCTTGGTATTGCAGGATGGAATCTTCCAAATCCACCAGTGATAACTTTTTATATATTTATTGTCTCGTAATTAAAATACAAATAAGTTAATATTTTAAGTTGAAATAAAAATAGATATATATGAAGTATAAAAATATGAGATAACTTGTAGGACTCAATTGATGAACTTTTTAGAATTGCACAATTGGAGTGGAGAGTTGCTTAAAATAATATAAAATAAAAAGTGATAATGTGACATGGAGGGATCCATAAAAAGAATAGATAAGCAACTCCAATGAGTTGCACCATTGGAGATGCTATAAGGGAAAAGAAGAGCACATGATCATTGGTTCGGATCATAACACCCTCACAAACTTTAATAATTAACAAGAGATCATAAAATCCATTGTACTTAATCTTAAAAGCCAAGAACATGCTTCATTTAATTGACCTTACCAAATCCATCGTACTTGATCTTAGAAGCCGAAGACATCCACAGTTGTCTTACCCACCCTTGTCTGTCGCCGTCCAATGATTGACCTCCAACGCCTACTGTGTCTGCGATTGATATCAGACAAAATCAAGACTTTACTCTGGTTTTGTTTGCATGTGATTATACTCCTATTCGACATTTCCTCGCGGAGAATGGAATGTTGATTCGCCGCATACACCAGACATTCTCAAAAGTGTCCAAGGATTCACTCACGCTCCGTGAAATAAATACCATAACGAAACATAGATAACTCACAATTATCAGATGAGAGACCCAGGGTCTCTTTGCTTATATTTTTGTTTTTTTTTAATTTTTTAAATAGTTTTATAAAATAAGATTTAAAAGTAAATGTTTGATAAAATTATTTTGAACTATTTTTATAACAATTTTAATTACAATAATGTTATTAATGAAAAATTTATTCTCTTTATTCTTTAATTGTTTTAAAAGAAAATCTTAAAGTTATTTTTTATTTTTAAAAGATGTACTTGAAATTATAATTTTAAAACAATTATTTAAAAAAATAATTTTAAAAAAATAAAGAAAAAAACTGTTAAAGCATTAATCAAATATCTATATTTAATTCATTAACAATATAAAATTATTTATGTTATTAACGATTAAAAAAAAATCATTTCAATAAAAAATAAAAATAATTATAAATTTTTATCTTGAGTAGGGTTTTTAAGATATAACAAGGCATAAATAGTTAATAGTATAAAAATTTATTTAGGTAGTCATGAATGAAATTTAAGTTTATCTATTATTTTATGAATGAAATAAAACACTCATACAATTAAAAACTTTTCATATTATCGGTTCAACAATCAAATTCACTACAATAATTATTAAAAAAAAAAGGACAAAAAAAAGAAAACATATATCCAAATGTTACAAAATTTTGTCATTATTAAAGAAAACATAGAAATTACATGCTTTATATCCCTTTCATCATCTCGTACAAACAATTACTCCGCCACCGTGTCTTGTCTGTAATACAGCCTCTTCGAAGCCAATCAATCTACAATTAGCACCGTTTACGGCGCTCGCATCCACCGCAACAGAGTTTCCCTGAACTGGATTCGTGGTTCTCCTATATGTAGCGAACCATTTATTTTGCATGTACCTATTTTTCCTCCATGGAGGCACAGAAAGTCCTCTGCTCCTGAAACATTTCTTTGCCACATCACACATGGCCCGAACGGTGTGCTTCAGCTCCTCCGCCTTCCCAACGAATATTCTAGGCAAGCATTTCAGAATCTCCTTGTACTGACTCGTCGCTCTAGCGATCTCAAATTGAGCGGGAAAATCGAGCTCGACGAAATACCGATTCTGCCACGTTGACAGTCCTGATTGCACCACGTCGATGAATTCGTGGTTCCCGGCGGTGATGCTGCCAGAGGAGTCCCACTTGGTCTTACAAATCGCCGCATTGTGCCCTTTTTCTCTGAGAAACGCCATGACCTTGCGCCGGAAAACCGAAACGTCGTTCCGCAGAAACGCGAACTTTTCAGCTGCCATCGAAACGTGAGCTAGAAGAACCTTTCTATAAGGATCCAAATTTTGTGCAGCATTCAACCTAAGTATATCTTCTATTTGTTCTCTACAATCGGAAACCGACTCGGTCCGGTCCGAGTCCTCCTCTTCCCTAACTGACTCACCCTCCGTTTCGTTATCTTCAAGGAAGCCATGGACGAGTTGAGAGAGGCACGGTGAGTCATCGCCGCCGTCTGCGGAGTGTTCACTTCCGCTGCTAATGTAACTGAGTTGCTGGTACTCAGCAGCGCCGACGAGTCGAGCTCTGGCCTCGTCGTCAAAGGGGACAGTGACTCGCTTCTTTTTGGCTAAACCCGCCATTGATCCACTGATTATGGATGTGGGTTAAGTTTACTAATCTGAATGAAGATGAAGGGAAGATGGGTAGCATTATAAAGATGATAGAGAATTGGGAGGAATTTTGTGGAGACTGAAGAATATTCGAGAGTACTGTAGGGTATTGAATTATTTTTTTAGTAACTTAGCTTTATGGAGATATTTCTGGCCAATTGTGGTTTTGACAAAGTGGAGAATAATAGAACGGCCTGGAAGGATATGCAGGTTGGATCCGATAGGCGTATCGGAAGATGCTGAAGCATATCCTTAACTGGAGCTTATTCGGGTCATGTTCCGTATCTTTGACTTGTGAAACTTTGACTTCACCCTTTGTAGGTGAAGTAAAGACTTCATGGATGGTTAAGATCAGTTAAAGAACACAATCTAACTAATCCATTTAGGATCCGTTTAGAAAAATAGTTTAATTAAATACTTATGTCTATAAGTTTTTATAAGCTGTTTTTGATAAGTTTCTCCATAAAGTTTATTGAAATAAGTTCAAATGCACTTATTGAATGATCATAAGTTATTTTCATAAGTTTAAATAAATACCTAAATTTTTTACCTAAAATACTTATATTATAAGATAAACTCAAATATAAGCTATAGATAAGCTCCTCCAAATGCACCCTTAATCGTTGCTTGAATTTTTTAAATTGAAAACTGACCACTAAGTTTTTAATCGTGACAGTTAATTGTGGTTATCGATTATGTAATATTTAAAATATTTTTCCAATAAATATGTTCTAAATCATTAAAGTAATATATTTTATTATAAGCTTTTTTCAATCAATTATAGACACTTCATATACATGATGCAGTTTAAACAATTTTACATGAGAGAAATTATGCTCCTTTATGTTTAATTACGCTCACACCTTCATGTTTTCATAAATGTATAATAATATCATTTTTTTATATATATTTACTATCTTTTGTCCTATTTAAATTAATATCCATCCTCTATAACTTAGGAAAATAAAAAAGATGAGTGTATTAAATAAATTTATATCTAGAATGTTTCTAAAATTTTTCTCTTCAATTTATTTTTTCCTCATTTTTTCTCTATTTTATTTGTAAATATTCTATTTCTTCTTTTTTTTTTCTCGGCGTAAATCTCTCATTTTCTCTTTTTTCATATTTTTTTATTTCTCCTGTTACAAGTTTTTTTTTCTAACTATAGTTTAAATATTTGACATCATAGATCTCATCTTCAAGAGGACAACTGGATTTTGAAGAAATAAAATAAATTAAAAAAAGAAAATATACTGTTGGAGGGAGAAATAAAAAATATAAAAAGAAATGAAAAAAAAAGGAAATGGGTAAATTTACATAGAAATAGAAAAAGAAAGAGAGTAATTAGAAATAAAATAAAGAGAAAGTTCATTTGTCAATATTAACTTTTAATTATTAACACTCTTATCTTATCATAAGTTAAATATTGATTCTTTTTTTTTTAAATCTTTTTTCAGTCTTGTAATTGAAACCAAATATTTACACAAGAATTAGATTATGCATATGAAATTTGTTTCATAAACCAAATAATTCAAAACAATAATAAAATAAACAAATTGTTATCATTTCATTCAAAATCCAATTTCATGATTTTAAAAAAGAGAAAATATTTTAACAATAAATAGTAAAATTTCAATTAGTAAAATAAAATTTAAATTGAAAAACTTATATTATAGATAAAAATAATAGTAGGAATTTGATTTTTAATATTAATTAAAATTTTATTTTCTATTTACTTGATTTAAAAAATTCATAAGTAAGATGAATAAGGATAAATAAATAGTAAAATTTCAATAAAAAATTAAAATTAAAAATTTATAATAATCATAATGCTAGAAGCTTAATTTTTGAAGATTTAGAGTTCGTTTACCGCAAGTAGTTAATAAATTAGCTGCTAACAGTAGCTATTTTACTTGCTATTAGTAATTAGTTAAAAATTGAAAGCTTATAATCTAACTAATTGTATTAGAATTTTTTGGTGCTATTAGTTATTGAACTAGCTTATAAATATAAAATGACATATTAATATCAATAGATAGTATATGAAGTAAATTAATTCGTATTTATTTTGATATTAAAATATATTGATAAAATTAAGATACTTAAAATAAGAATAAAATTACCTAAATTTTAATTAATTATATTTTAAAATATTATTTATTTATTTATTTATTTTTATTTATGTTGAATTAATTGATATAGGTTAAATATGCAATGTTATATTATTTTTTTTCCACCTTTTTGGCTTTGTGAAGAAAAAAATAAGTACTGAAAATGAAGGTTTTTAATTAATTAGGATATAAACTATCAATTAACCAAAAGAAGAGGAATATATTGAGAAAAATAATTAAAAACTCAATTCTAATAAGTCATACATTACTTAAAGTAACTTTTTAAAAGAGAGTTTTTTTTTTCCCTAAAAAGTTAGTGTACCAAATACTTTTAAAATATGAAAAAAGACTATTTGTCAAGTTAAAAAGCTAAAAGTTAACTTTTTTGGTATGGCAAACACACACTAATTGGGATTTGATTTTTTGACTCTAAATTTTCCTAGCAATTCACCCCCCCCAAAAAAAGATAAATAAGTAGTAAAATCTAAATAAAAAATAAAACTTAAATTATAAAATGATAAAGATAATAGTAGTAACTTGATTATGGGAGATTAATTAGAATTTGATATATTAATTTTTTATCTCTTAATTTTTAAAAAGTTAAATCGCTTTCATTTGTTGGGCTTTATCTAGCTAGATCAATTTTCAATCATGGTTAATTGTATATGGCATTGTCTATTAGAATTTCCAATGTAAACTACCATAATTTAATTAATTATATGTTATTAAATTAAATAAATGTATGAAAATTAATTATATTGCATCAATTAACAAGTATTGAAATTATTGGGTCTATAATGATGCCTAAACCATTAGTGAACTTAAGCATGGTGAATCTTATAACTGGACGTACGATGATGGGTCAATTTGTCTAATGAGGTTTTAATAATGGAAGTCCCTACTCATGTTATAGTAAGACCTATAATTGTTCCATTAAAATTTTAGATCTATTTCTCTTCATTTTCTCTCCTAGGGTTTGTGAAGTCTAAACCTAATAAGGAGTTCTTGCTATTATGGATTTTCAATTAATATCTAGTAACGTTATTGTTATTTTACAAATTAAATTTATTTCTTGCATAAAATTTTGAAATTGTATTTAGATGGGTTAGTAATATATATGACCTATTAGTGTAATATTATTAACATAGTTTGTCAGTGATAATGTAAGTATTAGGATTACTTGTTATATTCTCAAAATTTTAAATACCTTATTAGTGTTAGGTTTTAAGAATGTAGCATTCAATCCTTGTGTTATGTTTATAAAGCTTTAAATGCCCTATTGGTATTAAGTTTAATAATATAATACAATTTAAAGTTACTTAGTTATTGAGGAAATATTATAGCATAACTATGTAGAACATGCATTTTGGAAATTTATGATGAATTTAAAAAATTGTTACTTCCTCAATTTTTCATTACTTATGAAATTAATTACCATAAAAAATGGTAAATGGGACCAATTATGATGATTGGACTGAGTTGTTGATTTGGCAATCACCAAAATTCATATTTGGTATGGAGAGATGGAGAGCCAAAGATAGATGACAACTTTACTACTGTGTAAGGGCTTTTCATGAAAAGTGGACACATTCTAAAAGAGTGTACTTGATAGTCGTGATATATACTAAGGGTAAGACTATCATAAAAGGCATTACTGATAAGACCATCATAAAAGGCATTACTGACTCTTCAAATGCCAAAGCATTTGTAGACTTTGTATCGGATAGGTTTGTAAAGTTCGAGAAGGTCAAAAAGGATATTACCTCTAGTTGCTGGATAAAAACTATTTAAGATGATGTTAGTAGAATTAGTAAGCATATTGTGGAATTGATACACTACTATAATTGCCTTAAAGGCATGGAAAATAGACTTAGAAAATAGTCATTTGATTTAGCATGTTTTAAAGTTTCTTTCAGTTTAAATTGATGTTCTTGAGACATTATATTACACCCAAAAGGATTAGTAAACTTGTAGTAAAATGACCTTTATAGTCAGTCAAGTAAAAGATGATGTGAAGAATTGAAAAATATCTATGCTCATTTTGTTTCATATAGATGGAGTACTAAGCAAGGAAATCAATCACACTCGAAGGAACCTAATTTTTGAAAAGCAAGAAACTTGATTTAAGTGGGCATCACAATAAATCAAGATGTTCTGTTGACTCTAGTGAGACATTCCATTAAACATTTGGCATTTAGATAGAAGTGCAATCATTTGCATTACAAATTCCTTATAAGAGTTAAGAAACAAGAGAAAGCCAAGTGATAAAAGCCAATAGTTGGATTGGAAATGGAGGAAAAGTGCAAGATGAGCATGTAGGAGTAATTATTGTTTGGAAATTGAAGAGTTAGCCAGTTAAATAAATACTGTGGTTGGATACAAAAGGGGTAGAATTAATGTGAGAGGCCTTAATGTTTTGGTAAATTTGTCTAGATGATATGTCTACTTATCTTTTTTTATGTGTGTATTAATTGTATTAAGGTAGATATTCCTTGCTAGTGTTAGAGAAAGGAAAAGGCCAAAATGTTAAATGTATTGGAGTTTATTCACAATAATGTAAGTGGATTGATTATGCCAAGTGTTATGGGTGGATATTGATATTTCACCTTCATTAGTGATTAATCAATTTTTGTTAAGTGGAAATATCCATTAAAAAGTTAGAATTATTAAATTCTTTTAGGGTAGTTAAAGTTGAGATCGAACTCAAAATGATAATAAAATCAACCGCGTCAGTTCTAATAAAGTGGTGAGTGCTAAAGAGATATGTTGACATTGAAGGAAATTCTTATTTTTTTTTTATGGTATAAGTCCAAGATTTTGAATTTTGAGGCTAACAAACATATGCCTTAAATAATCACACAAGACTGGATCATAAGAAGGTGGAATTACATGCTTATGGACATGATTAGATATATATTGGTGTATTTGATTTACCAGACTTTTATAGGGTAATGCTTTAAAGATTATAGTGTATATTATAAATCAAGTCCTTAGTAAGTTTGTACATAAATACTTGTATAATTTGTTGTATGAGATAAGCCTAGTCTTAGGCATTTTCATGTCTAAGGTTGCAAGATTAAAGTGAAACCATATGATTCACTTATTAAATAACTTGATCCAAAAAATGTTGATTGTCACTTTATTGGATGTTGTAATGGCTATGAAATTAGTAAATTTTATTGTCTAATCTATACCACCAAATTAATTAAGGTATCTCATCTATCTATTTAAAGGACTAGTCAAATAATGGGAGTGAAAGACCATGTAACATCTCTCTTAGATAGGTGCAATTTGTTATTCTACTAGCACTATTACCAATTTGTTATTCTACTCACCTTGGACTCCAAAATGTCCACTTGGAGAAAATTCCACTGTGACCTCACAACCGGGGTATCAACATTGTCAACACTTTTCCGAGAATGTTTATGAAGTAATTTAACAACAAATTACTAATTTTCAGGAGTTTCACACATAAGAGTTTTTACACAATGAACTTGAAATCTTTATACATGATTATTACGGAATAAATCTTTTGTTTTAGGAATGCTCACCATGTTTAAATGCACCAGTGGATAGCTCGCCGTTGGCTGGAACGTCGCCGGCAGTATGAAACCATTGACTAGCCGAACTAGCTATATACAGGGAAAACCAAAAGAACCCAGATACTGCAAGCCTCTTTTCCAGCTAAGAAACGTGCCAAAGATGAGAGAGAAAATGACCACCATGAACACATGGTTGGCCGACGGCCAACATTGCTAAGGCCGAACAATAACAGCTCACCAGCCATCTCGAACTTCCGAAGAGAGCAAGCCGGGAAAAGAAGAAAAAGACACAAAAACCAGTTGGATCTTCACTAGACCGAAGCAAGATATCGAAAGGCTGGCTGAAAACTTGAAAAAGAAACGTGGCACCGGAATCCTCCATTTCTGGCCGGATGGAGCTTCTTTTGTGCTAAAGAAGTCTTCAACTGGGGAAGAAAAGAATGGCCCCATCAATGTTGCTGGGTTCCCACCGGCAAGCTAAGGATGATGGCAAGCTGCTGGAGCTTGGGTGAAGAAGGCAGCAAACACGGAAAAGCTTCGGCAAACACTAAAAAGCTTCAGCCCAACAAGAAAGAAGTAGAGTTATAGAGAGGAAGAGCTAGACGAAGATGCTAGCAGACTGAAGAATGTCAAAAACCACCAGCTCGCCATCGAAAAATGGAGAGAGTGCCAGACGAAAAGAGCTTAAGAAAGGGAGAAACCGAAGGAAGAGAAGAGAGAGAGCTCGGGAATTCTCTGGAAAAGCTGAGAGAAAGAGAGAAGTGCACCGGGAAAGAGGGTAGCTGGGGGAAATTTTATAATTAGAATTATGTTTGCAAAAAATATATTTTGGCCCCAATAGATTAATCGACTTAAACTAGGGCCCAAGCTTCAAAATTCTTTTCAATTTAGTCCCTATGATATTTTTAATTTGGTCCTTCTGTCATTTTTTTTTTCAGATGTTATGTTATTTGTGTTGAATGACTTTTTAATCAAGGTTATAGCTTTATACTTTAAGAAACAATGATACAAAGCAATTGAAAAGGTTGCATGGGAATTACATATATGATTTATTAATTGTTTTTTATATTTATGACCTTGATGTTTAAAATCAGGCAAAATATGTACATAAAAAATGCATTTTACATCCTTAAAATTTTTATTGGATAATATATTATCTTTTTAAAACTTTAAAACACACAAATCACATTATAAAATACTCTTTAAATTTTGAACAAAATTAAAAGTGTTAGTTGAAAATTAATTATAATCCTAATTTAACATATGTTGCGCACATTTTTTGTTAAAAGTCTTATTTATTTTTCACTAAAATATGAAGTGCTGGCAGGTCTTCTTTTGGATATGAATTGGGTGAACTACAAGCCAAAAGTCCAAAGATTTTTATTTATTTATAATTAAAATAAGGAGCTTTCTACATATTTTTTTTAAGCATGTGATACTAAAAGTTTAAAATTATGACTTGTGTGCAATTTATTTAATTGAACAAATTATTTAAATTTATAATTAAAGCATAAGAAAATTAAAATTATAAAATGATTATTTTGTGAAAAAAAAACCACTAACTACAAATTTAAAAATATAATAGTAAATTTAAAGCTCTATCATTATGTCAATTAATTTAAGATCTATAATCACCATTTTTCTCTTCCTCCATGAACTCAATCCGAGTAACACCTCTAAACATCAGAGGAAATAGTAATTTGTTTGCTGACTATTTTTATTGGCTTTTGGCTTAACTGATACAAATTAGATATAACTAAGAAGGAAAACATACAAGACCTTGTTGCCATACCAATTTTGTGTTTTGCTTCCAAATCATAAGAAATGCTAGTATGACAAGGTTTTCGAAGGAAAGCAAATTATAAGTGCAACCATAAATCTTGTCTTCTTTGTGTACTATTTTCAGCGTTTCTTATTTACCACAAATACAATCATTATTAGTTACTAAGAATGGCTTTTGAGAGGCAATTCAATCTAAATTGGCCTTGGGGTTTGAAGAGAATGAGAGGGAAAGAGGCTAGGGCACTAGGTTTACTAAAGAAAGAGGGAAGAAATGTGTTTATAGGAGTTTGAAAGTGTTAGATTGAAGTTTAGTTAAATGAAATGCTTTTATAATAGTTGATTTTACATGTTTATGCTCTTACCGATTAGGTAGTGTATTTTCTTTTAAAACACAATATAGACTTTCAAAATGTAGTTTGGCCTGTTATCTGATTAGCCAATCAATTAGGGACTTTTCAAAGGATTTTCAAAACGACTTAATCAATTATGATAAAATTGTTGACCTAATTTTAATTTTAAGAAGTCGTAATATTTTTGTTTTAAACCCATTTCAACGAATCAATTAAGCTAGAATAGAATGATTATCATGTTTGCGGAGATGAAGCATCTCATGTATCACTTATAAAATTGAATAAATCTAATTTTTTCTATACATTTTTTAATATTTTTCAAAGAATTATATACTTTAATCATTCATAACTGTTGACGTCGAAATTTGGTTCGTATACGGGAACCAAGCTCCGGCCAACAGGATGTAGAGTTCGGGAATCAATGCCACTCTTGAAGTGTTATGGAAGAAGAGGGAGAAAGAAAGATAGTGTTTTTACGTGGTTCTGCTAAATCCGGGCGGTACCGGACCCTACGTCCATGGCGGAATTTTTATTGATAATATGTAAAGTATTGTTTATAAGATTGGCCTCTCTCCCCCCTTCTGCTAACAAGGTAGTCCTATTTATAGAAGAAGGAGAGCACGCAAGTATTTAATGCATTTAATGCTAACTACTGTTGTGTTACATCAATTAAATGGGAAAAGACACTAAGAGGTCTGTATTCCGAAAATGGGTTGTGAAGCAGGCCTTCTTAGGCCGACAAGTAGGCTTTGTAGCCGCCGTTGTGTTAAGCAAAAATGCTTTGCTGTCTCAAGTGAGAGCTTCTCGAGGAAGTCGTTTCAGTCTTGCTGCAACGAGGGGGCGAGCGTGAAAGGAGCGATCGCTGATCTGTCATTCGAGCCTATTATCGCAGAGTTGCGTAGTCGCTGAGGCGTAGTCTTTCATACCACGATCGAGCGAGGCAGTCGAGACAGGGTTTGGCGCCTGATGTGCTCGTTGCTGTTTGCCTGAGCTCTTGAAGGCTATTTGTTGAGACGCGAGGACTGGCATTTGGATCCTCAGGGACTTGTCCAAACAAGGGCATTTCTGGTGTATAACACAAGCCCCCCAACTCTCGGTGTGCTTTGCGGATCGGGAGTTGCATATTTTCGAGGCTGGATTCGTATC
>JANHAO010025503.1:0-11330 GCA_026873985.1 Saraca asoca
TGGAAAGAGTAAAATAATCCTAAAGAATAGGACTTTATTTAACAAACATTTGAAACAGTCAAATACTTGAGTAACCACTTCAACATACGTAACTTAATCATTATTCAAATTCTTAATCATTCATGCAACTTATCTTTAGTTCAAAATTAGTTGGATGCTTAATTAGGATCAGATTAAAAAAAAAAAGCTAAAAATGTGTGATATGATTATGATGGACAACAACACCTCAGTCTAAATTGTAGATCCCAAAAATAATATCAAGAGTAATAAAAATGATCTTACCTTTTTTTACGTTTGTAAATTGTATACTATCTTTGAAAATAACTTGGATTCTTTTTTGAATTGTAAAAGTAGAACTCTTAATGAAAATAATTTTTCATATTTGAATTAGGAAGCTAATTGGGTAATTAATATCTTAATTGGAGTGATTGATTTGATTTTGAATATTAGAGTCAATTAAGCAAATCAGATAAATTATATGAGAGTGTAGTTAAACTTCCAATTCAACAATTAAACAATTTCAGCAGTTAAACAATTTTAGTATTGCAGAATTTCTAGCATAGCAGAATATAATTATGCAATAAAATTAAATTACAGAATATAAAGAATGTTACAAAACAATAAAGACAATATAATTTTTAAAATGGTTCAACTTTAACTAAAATCATAGTTAAAGTCTATATCCACTAGATCAATCCTTAACTGGATAATCTCTTTTATTAATTACAACAAGATTTTAACCGGGCTCCTAAATAGTCAGTTCATACAACTAGATTTATACTGAGTTCTTGTTAAACTTATAACACAAGAATTAAACTGGGCTCTTGCTAATTTAGGTACAACAATTCTTTTATCTCATCGAATTATGATCAACCTCATAACCTAGAGATGTACAAAGAATTCATTACACCTTCAACTACTTGTAATTAACCTTATAATCAAAGAAGATGTAAAGAGAATATCAACTTTTTCATTTGTATTTCTAATTTCTATCAACCTAGAAATTGCAATTAAAAGACAAGAAACAGGTAAAGAAATACAATACCAAATTTTGAGATGAAGATCTCAAAATATCTAATTGTGAATTCTCTTCAGACCTGATACAAGAACCTTAAATAGATTAGATAAAGTAAGGTAGTAGTGAATCTTGTTAAGCTTGAATGGCTATGAGATTTTCATTCTTAAATAAGTGTATTTGTCATGAAAAACTATTAGGTTTGAAATAGGGTTAGGAGTATTTATAATTATTGTAACTAACATTTGAAAAATAACTAATTTTTAGTCCTTAAATCGATTAGTGAATCGATTTGTATTGGTTACCAACTAATGAATTAATTTGTGAATCGATTCATCTATGAATATCATAATGATTGTTTATGAATGCATCGATTGATGAATCAAATCATAATATATTGTAAAAGATAATGAATCAATTAGGGAATTGATTCAGATAAAATTTCTAACCTTCTATAAAAACAATATTCAAAACTTTTGCTTATGAATCAATTAGTGAATCAATTCAAATATATTTTCACAAGTTCCTTAGTATGAATCAATTCGTAAATCGATTTACAAAGTGAAAATGATTTTTATAAAACTTGCACTTATGAAAGATCATTATAAAAACTTATTTGAAAAATATTTGATTTTAAACCACTTCAAGAGATTTATTGCTACCTCAATTTATCAATTTTAAGAATTTTATTTGAATCAAGTTTAACTAGAATTTCACTTATAAACGATCCTATAAAAGATAAAATAATAGCCAAATATAGTTGTGGATCTCTTGAATCACATGCACTTTGATCTTGTAAAAGAAATAATAATTACTAAAATATTTGATTAGATACAAATTGTTTTCAACATCAATAACAAAGTAATCATATTAGTAAAGTTTTCAATCACATTAATGGCTTTTGTTCATATATCATACTTTTTCATATCTCCTATTATGTTTTCATATCTCCCCTTTTTATTTATATCTCACCCTTTTGAAATAAGATTAAAATCCCCTTTTTAAAATCTCATTCTCACTTTGATCTTATAATTCTCCCCCTTTTAACATATTAAAAAGGTAATAATGCATCTTTTAAAAAAATGTACCAAAAAGATTAAAAGAGAAAGAAATTAGATAGAATAGAACAGTCTATATATACCAGAATTCACTATAACAATCAAAACTCAATATTCAATCAACATTTCAAAATCCTAAACTAATAATGAATAGTGAATCAAATGTATAATCAAAATCCAAAATATACATAATCCATAATCAAAAATGAATATAGAGCATGATCAACATCAATATGTCAAAATACAAACTAGAATAGTAAAATAACAATGGAACAGGGGATAAAGGACTAAGGGCAATAGTAGACAACACATATACACGGCATATTATTCTGGTGGAGGGTCTTGATCATTCATCCATTGAAGTTTTGGCTCCTCTTCTTGTTCTTGCATTCACTGTGTGCTTCATGCAATTAAGTTTCTATAGAACTAAGTCCCTCATTTACTTGGGTAGCATGCTTTCAATTTTTAGATTCCACCTAAAACAAGCGATCTTCCATTAACTCAAACCAATTTTCTTACTTATCTACTATTTGATTCATTTGGTCATTCATATGCTTATGCATTCTTTCAATAACTTCAATTATTCTTCCTTAAACTTCACTCGATAACCTAACTGTTGAGCTTGTGGCTTCTCCAGTTGTTTGAAGGATTTTTGACCTTTTCTTAGTCCATTTTCCCTAATCATTTTGTTTTAGCCCTATTTTATGAAAATGTGATGCATTAATCACAGTAATTGGGGTTGGTTGAAAATTTGAAATTTCATCAAAAAGTTTAAGCTTGAATTTGGGAAAGATAGGAGAAAGGATCATGCTATATGGGAGGTAGCCAATGTCTATTCTTTTAGAATATTTAGCTATATGTTTTAAAATAAAGTAGGGCATATTAAAATCAAGTTGATTTTTTAATAAGCCACATTGATCCTCCATAATTTGAGTAAAATTTATAATTCTTGGCAAAATCACTTTACATAAAGCATAGCACAATATCCTATCTTTAGGAGATAAGCTAGTAATGTGCACTTTTTCACTTCCATCCTTTAGAGTGGAATAAGGAAAGAGCATTCTAATGGCTAATTCCCCATTATATTCAGTAAAGGATCCTATAGTAAGCGTTGGTTGATTGTTATCCATGCCAAATTCATTTGCCAAAAATTTTGAATCTATAACTATATGCTTATGCATCACATAACATGAAAGTTTTCCATCAGCATCAGCAAGGTTTGCATAAAACATCTTTACTAATCTAGGGTAGCTATTTCCCTTAAAAATATATTTTTTTTCTAATCTATACTTAGCTAATAGACTAGGTAAATGAGTAGACTAAAGTAACTGATTATTAAGGCATTTTAATGGTTGTACCTTCCTATTTGCAAGTTGAAGATAGGCAGTGCACTCATTTGATGATTTGAAGAGTGATTCTCTACCACTAAGGCTGAAGGTTATGCTGGAGTTTTTTTCCTTTCTTTTAGTAGGTAGCATGATTCTTTTGGACATTGTGTTAGATTTCTAGAAATTTTCTACAAATTTAAACAGTTAGGGTTTTAGGGTAAAACTGGGGATTTTTTTATTTTTTGGGAGATTTGATGAAATCAATCAGTCAGAATTATTGGAATAGATGTTTGTAAGGGTTTTGTGAAAGAAATTTGCAAAAATAAGTGATAAAGATTGAGATTTGAGTGTGAGAGTGAGAGGGAGTGCAACAAGGTTTTTGAGTTAAGCTGAATGAGACTTAGTTGAAATGAATTTGAAATTACTTCAGTATATATAGGATTATGCTTTAAATCAATTCGTGAATTAATTCAAAGAGCATAAATTTAAGTATGAATCGATTCAGGTATAGGATTCATGTACGAATCGGTTCATCCAATTTTATAAAAATTTGAAAATTTTGAGAGCTTCCTAAAACATTGAAAAATCTTATGAATCTATTCATAATACATATTTTCAAAAAGTGAATCGATTGGTAAATCAATTCAAAAAATCAAAGAAATCCTGGATAAATTTGAATCAATTATTGAATTGATTCAAGAAGTCTTAAATTCAATTTTTCTAAAGTTTTGTTTTCTAAGTGTTTTCCTAATCACTTAAATAACCAATAAAAGCCTTAAAACAACCTGAGGGGTGTCTCTGATGCTTAAGTTAGTAATTGTAATATACAAATCATTTAAGAATTTAAGATGAAAAGATATGAAATTTTATTGATAATGAGGGATTATGCTTTATTTGTCATGTGGTGAGAGCAACTTTTATTCAAAAATCATGAGTTGCTTCCTTAGATAGCAGTTGCTTTTATTTCTCCCACATAGACCTGCAAAATAGAATCTACACTTTCTTTGCTAGTACCCAACAAGTTTTGGTTCTAGTTTTTTTAGTTAATATAGCAACATTTCTACTAGAATTGGATGCCTTTGGTAACCAAACTAACTTATCATTTGGCTTTAGCTCCTAGGTACCATTTCTAGGTGGATGGTGTTTAATATTGTGTCCTTTATGATTGCGATACAAACAAGTAATATGTCTATAATTTCTATTTGATCTTTTCTTCCTTTGTTGTCTATATCCTAAGCCAAACTTATTATGAAAATCTTTTTGATTATTCAAAAAGTTATTAAGTTTGATTTTGCTACTTGTAAAGACTTGTACTATTTTTGTCAAACTATCTATCTCAAATTTAAAAGCTTGACACTGATCACATGCTTTAGTCTCACTTAATAGTTTTTCTGCTAGGATATTCGAATCACTATTTTCCTTTTCCAATTACTAATTTTCTTCAGCAAGTTATCATTTTCACTTTTAGCATGCTTTAATTCATTTTTAGCTTTCAGTAAAGAATCATACAACTTAATGCATATATCATTTATTTCTTCATCACTATCATCATCATCAGAAGAATTATATTCATCAGAAGGATTAATTTCATCTTTAGAGTAAAATAAGGACTCATTACCAAATACCTTATCATCATCTAATTTTGGGATAACACAAAGAAGGGCTTTTTTCTTCTTTTTCTTCATCTTCTAAATCAATTTGCTCATTTTCCCATATGGCTAGATCAACTTTCTTATAGGACAATTTTCTTTTTCTTCTTTTATTATCAAGCTATCTTCTTAGGTAGACTGAGTAATCTAGTTTAATGTGTCTAGATTTTTTGCATCCAAAACAAATAGGTGTAGTGCTAGCACCAAAGTCTTCTTGATTTGTTGTAATTCTTTTTTGTGGTACTATTTTCCTGTTTTCTCTACTCCTTTTTTCTTTAAGAATCCTCTGCAATTTTTTGCTTAGCAAAGCCATATCTTCTTTATCATTTATATCTAGGTCACTATCTTATTCTTATTAGATATTTTTGTAGCTTTGAGTGCCAGATTTTTTTTTTCTTTTGTCAACTCCATTCTTTTTATACCTCTTCAATTCTAGCTGATGCTCTTGTAGATTTCCATGTATAGTAACTCATATTGAGTGATTCCTTTATAGTAGTCACCTTTGGTTTCCATTCTTCAATAAGAGATTTTAGAACTTTGTGTATCAAATCTGCATTTTCAAATTTTCTTCCAAATAACAAGAGTTGGTTAATTATGGTAGTGAACCTTTGAATAAGATCTTTAATTAATTCACCCTCTTCCATCTCGAATATTTCATACTTAGAAACTAACACATGTACTTTAGATGCTTTAACCTCTATTGTTCCTACATATGCTACTTCTAAAGTATCCCAAATTTGTTTAGTAGTGATATAGTTTAAAATTCTCTCATATTCACTAGGGGACAGAGAGTTAGAGATGATTCATTTGATTGTAGAGGCAAGGAGGTGTCTCTTCCTCTCTTTTTTAGTCCATAATGACTTAGGTTTAGGATTTACAACATCATTAATCAATGTTTTAGGTGGATCATATCCATCTTCTACAAGTTCCCACATATCAATGTCAGTTACTTCAATAAAGTCTCTGATCTTTTGCTTCCAAAAGGTATAGTGATATCCATTAAAACTAAGTGGTTTGCATAAAGATGGACATTCAAGTAACAATGTAAAACTAGAATCCATTTTCTCTTTGAAAACAAGAGGGTATCTAGAGCTAGAAGCTCTGATACCAATTATAGGTCTCGAAAATAATATCAAGAGTAATAAAAATGATCTTGTCCTTTTTATGTCTATAAATCGTATTCTCTTTTTGAAAATAACTTGGATTCTTTTTGAATTGTAAAAGTAGAAGTCTTAATGAAATTAACTTTTCATATTTGAATTAGAAAGCTAATTAGGTAATCAGTATCTTAACTAGAGTAACTAATTTGATTTTGAATATTAGAGTCAATTAAGAAAATTAGACAAATTATATGAGAGTGCAATTAAACTTTCAATTCAGTAATTAAATAGTTTTAGTATCATAGAATTTCTAGCATAGTAGAATACAATTGTGTAGTAAAGTTAAATTTCAAAATATAAAGGATATTAAAGAATAATAATGACACTACAATTTTTAAAGTAGTTCAACTTGAACTAAAATCATAGTCAATCCTCAATTAGATAACCTCTTTTATTAACTATAATAGGATTTTAATTGGGCACCTAAACAGTTAGTTCATGCAACAAAACTTACACTGGGTTCTTATAAAACCTATAACACAAGAATTAAACTAGGCTCTTGCTAACCTAGATACAATAATTCTATTATCTCATCAGAATATGATTAACCTCATAATCTAGAGATGTACATAGAATTCAATACACCTTCAACTATCTATAATTAACCTTATAGTAAAAAAAAATGTAAAGGAAAGATTAACCTTTTACTTTGTATCTCGAATTTCTATTAACTTAAAAAATGCAATTAAAAGACAGGAAATAGATAAAGAAATACAATACCTAATTTTGAGATAAAGATTTGAAAACATCTAATTGTGAATTCTCTTCAAACTTGATAAAAGATCATTGAATTGATCAGATAAAATGAGGTAGTAGTGAATCTTGCTAAGCTCGAATAACTCTAATGAAAAAGTGTGTTTGTTATGAAAAACTATTAGGTTTGAAATATAGCTAGAGGTATTTATAGTTACTGTAACTAACATTTAAAAAATAACTAATTTTCAATTTTTGAATTGATTTGTAGCGATTATCAACTAATGAATTGATTTGTGAATCAATTCATCTATGAATATCATAACGATTATTCATGACTGAATCAATTGATAAATCAAATCATAATATATTATAAAAAATAGTGAATCAATTAGGAAATCAATTTAGACAAAATTCCTAACCTTGGGTAAAAATATTTTTCAAAACTTTTGTTTATGAATCGATTGGTGAATCAATTCAAATAGATTTTCAAAAGTTCTTTAATATGAATCGATTCATGAATCGATTCATATTTTTTATAAAACTTACAAAAATATTTAATTTTAAATCACTGCAAGAGATTTATTGCTACCTCAATTTATTAGTTTTAAGAATGTTATTTGAATCAAGTTTGACTAGAATTTCACTTACAAAAGATCCTATAAAAGATAAAATAATTGCTAAATGTATTTGTGGATCTCTTGAATCATATGCACTTTGATCCTACAAAACAAATAATAATCACTAAAATATTTGATTAGATGCAAATTATTTTCAATATCCAAACCAAGAGGAATTATGATAACAAAGTAATCATATTAGTAAAATTTTCAATCACATACTTTGCTAACAATATCAAAAAAGCTAACATGAGCAACAGATTTTTTGGACAACAATTGTTGGTCAATTTTATATTGTGTTTGAAAGACTATAACCACATATTTATGTTATGGTCAATCTATTATTGCTTGTTTCTCTCAATTATATTACTGTTGGAGAGAAAACCTAAAAAAAAAATTATACTGATAATAATTAGATGATTATGTCCCTACACAACTAAAATGATATTTTACCATTATAGTGTGATTGGTTCAAATAAGGTGATTAGGCTCAATGATATATTGTGTTAGTGGAAGTTTTATGAGTTAAGTGAATTATTGTTAGTTAGTTGTATTATGTGCATGAACATGAATAAAGTACAATCGTAAAGTATATATATGTAAACTACTAATTAATAAATAGAAAGATTTGATTTAGTCATATGATGTCTTAGATTAGTGGGAGGAAATGTACATGATGTCTTTTGTGTTCATATATCATGTGTTTTGTGTGTTGGTTTTGCCATATTTATTGAGTGTGCATATTTTGTTGTGTCTGATATCTAAAGGCATTTAGACCTTGTCTCGTTTATTGTGTCAAGATCATTGATTGAATCTCATTTGATATCTTAGGTGTATAATTGGACCAAAGAATTGAGATTTACATTTGACCACTTTTATAATTTATGTATTTTTTTTGTTACCCTATATCCATTTTGTGTTTTAGTCATATTAGTGTAGGTCTTAGCACATGTGATATTAGCATCATTGTAGGATATAATAATCCGTATGTTGAGAACTTATAATTTCAATTTTGGACATATGGTTGCAATAGTGCCAATGCTTGTCATTTGACATTCTTTATTATGGTATATCACAATCCAATGTGTCAATTACTGGTTTATGCTATCCAAGTAAGAGATTATTAAAATTTTAGTGTGAACTAGCATAAGCAATAATTAATTATGGACTTGAATTGTTAAATGTCAACTGATGTAGAGTGTTTTTATTAAGCTCTAATGGTGATCTTATTGTTATTGGGTGACACTTAGACCTTTGTATGGATATTTGTTTTTTGTTGGCTTTGTTCCTAGAGTTCCTATAATAGGGAAGATGACTTAATTTGTCCCACAAAAGAGAAGTCTCAAGCCTTATCTTATATGTTTATATGGTTGCCCAATTGAGATCATAGGAATTTACAATATGTAAAAGGATAAAATTTGTGTACCTTTTCTTGTTATCTTTCACCCTTTTCATTTGTTTCTTTCCTTCTTTTAGGAGACTCATGGAAATAAAATTCATTCAAATATATTATTAAATTATACATCTATTGATAATTGAAATTGTTTATAAATATATATGTCATATAATGTAATTAGATCTTATATTTTATTTATAACTAAATCTTTAAATTCTATGATATTATATATAATACAATATCATTTCAAGTTTGCTCAACATAAATTTTCTTAACGGAGCAACCAAACAGCCTAACCAAGTTGGGAAAAAAAATTTATGAAAGGATGGCACTTGCATTGAGAGGAAGATGGGGTAGATCAAAAGACGAAGTAGATGATGCATACTTTAAACCTGATGCAAGCACAAGTGAAGCCATAAAACAAGGAATTGATGAACCTTTAGAAGTGAGAGTAGAGACTAATCTTGGACTATTAATTAAGATGTCTTGAGGATTCTTTTGCTATATATATATATTTATAGCATTATTTCAATAATTGGTTTGAGCAAATAATGCTTATAAAAGGGAAAGGAGAATCAGAGACACTACAAAAAAATTGTGCTAATTAGGTGCAGTTAAGACATGTGATTAGAGGTGGTTTAAACCACTTCTAGTATTTTTAATGGCATTTTACATGACCCCACAAAAATAATTTCCTCATTGCATTTTGCTACTATTTAGTGTAACCTATAATTGACATCTAGTGAAATGGAGCCACTTCTACCAGCGTTGACGTAGACACAATCACAACAACAATAGGCCCTACCCCCAGAGATAGTTGGGATACCATTACAAATGGTGCCTCCGTCTACAGGAGCAACATCTACCTCTAAATAACTTGTATTCTTGATTATTTTCTTCATTTGTATATTTAATTTCTTAATGTTATTTATTTGTATTGGTTAATTAGGTTTTTCCCAACCTATAAGCCAATATGGACCATACACCATATCAAATGAGTATGAAGGTGTATGGCTTATATGGAAGAGTATTAGGAGTCCACCCAAAGAATGTTATATATGAAGTGTAGGTTAATGTTTCAATACTTCATTTATAACCTAAATTTCTTTTTCTTAAACTGTTCATTAACTGTTTTGTGTTTTCCTTGTTTTTTAATTGTAGAAGTATTAGAAGTGAAATCTTTCTTAAGAGAAAGACATGTGGAAGAATTTTAATTGTAAAGGTTTTAATAAAATGAAAGATATGATGGATAAGGTGTAAAAGAATAGGACCACTCAACCTAGCTGGATTGAGGACACGGAGTGGAAAGGCCTTATCAAGTATTGGAAGGACCCTAAATTTAAGTCCAAGTCTGAGCAAAATAAGAGGAACAAAGCCTCAAATGCAACTGGATAGGGTTCCTCCCTACACACAGGTAGACCTATCCCTGTATTAAAGCATTGTTGCTTTTCATAATGTTATTTTAAGTTAATGCTATTTATGTTCATGAAAATTTTCATGTTGTACAAATATGTGAGACTTGGGTCAAGCCGCCCATTGACAGTTTGTTCCACTGCACTAAACCCACCCCGAAGGATGGTCAATGGGTCTTCCCTTAAGCTACATACTCTTATGTAAGCAGCTTCTCTTAACTTGCATTTTTGTTATTAATGCATTGTATATTTAGTAGGAAAAATATTATATTAATTTATAATATTAAATAATTAATTATTTTAATTTGTAAGAGAATTTCAACAGAAGAAAGAAGAACATGGCATAGACTCAAGTGTAGAAAGGTAAGGGTTTTAAGGGCATAGCTAGTGATTTAACAGGGCCATCTGATTGTAATTTGTAGGTGGCCAACATTGGTGGGACAAAGAAGAGACAAATCTATGATTCAAGATCCGAGGCCATAGTGTGATTATTGCACCAGCTACTGCAACTGCAACTCACATCAATAGCATATCACATGCTATGCTGGATTAGCTCATGCATGCTATGATTGAGATGCAGTACCATATGATTCAATTGTTCACTCAAACAAAGCACCTCATGACTTGATAACAGCAATAGTGAAGTTAGACTCCACCACTTCCTCCTCTATCTCATCCTTATTCATATTACTATTAGTCCACTGCATACTACCATTTGCCTCCTCCCTGTTGTATCCACTATCATCACTGCAACCATCCTAGCCTATGGTTTGACCACCACCAGCTGGATGTCCTGGATAGTTGCAATAATAGGGCACCCAGAATTCAGAAACTGATGATCGATTCTTCTCCGATGATCTTGGATTGTAATTATAATTTTATATTTTTGTTTTAATAATATGTTTCATACATTGATTTGAATAATATAATTTATGAATTATTTTACTAATTTTATATATTTATATCTATTCTTGTGCATTGTATTTTAATTTTTTATTA
>JANHAO010025504.1:0-11353 GCA_026873985.1 Saraca asoca
TTATATCCCAATGCACAGAATGTGTAGTCCAGGATGTGCTAGAACTCAATCAAATTGGTCTAGGGCACCCATCCAGACTAACACTCTGCCCCTCAGCACGAAGGATAATGTCCCATAATGGAAGAGGTTCTTCAAAGGCTGAAATAGCTAGAAAAGCATCCACAGCCTTAAAGCTACCAGCCTCGCAATGAGGAGACCTCACCATTTTTAGCGTAGATCGAGAAGTAACCTATCCTGTAGAAACTCAAAGTACCTGCTATTCTGCTATATGACGGGAATAGCGACCCGAGCGATCATCTGGATGCATTCAACACTCAAATGGACCTCCAAACAATCGATCCCTTAGTGAAGTGCCACATCTTTCCTGCCACATTAGGGGCAATGCCTCGGTCATGGTTCAGGCGCCTCCCGGCTCGCAGCATCAGTAGCTGGGAAGAACGCCAAAGGAAATTTGTTAGCCAATACTGAGCGTTGAAGAAGCAACTCACGCCTCCTTGCCACCTTGCTATGATTTTCCAATGTAAGGATGAGCCACTCAAGGATTACGTAGCCCGATTCAGGCACGAGGCTGACTTCATGGAGAATCCTTCGAAGGAAAACATTCTAATAGCCATCTCAACAGGACTTCGTAAAGATGGCAAGCTATACAGGAGCCTCTACAAGTCCCCCACTCGAGATCTTGCTGAATTCTATGATCAGACAACCAAACAAATAAGGTGGGAAGAGCCTTTTGGAATGGAGGAACCTAAGCATAAAATGGGCCATGACGGTCCTATCGTGAGCAAAAAAAGGGGTGGTGAGAGTCACAACGACCCCATTCCTCATCTCGCAAAAAAGGCCAAACCTCCGCGACCCGAAGGCTACTTCGAGAGTTACACCATCTTGTCAAACACATAGCATAAAATCTTTGCCGTAGAAAGGCATAATGAAGACTTTGGAAAACCTCAATCAATGAGGGTGGCTGCCAAGTCTAGAGACCAGAGCAGATTTTACGCTTATCACAACGAGGCTGGACATACTACCTCGGAGTGCCATGCACTCAAAAATGCCATTGAAGGCCTCATCAGAAGGGGTCGACTATAGGATTACGTGGCAGGACCACCTGGGTAGCATGCTCAACAGGCCCAGCGAGTTATCACCTAAGAGCCTAAGCCCTCCATCAGAACTATATTTTGATCCTGTAACACTCTTTTATTATTGATTGCACCAATTATGGTGTTTTGAATCAACATAAATGGTCGATTGGCCATGCGTTGCTAGACAAAGTTTTTTCTCTATCATTACAATCTCGCTACAGTGAATGGTTTTCACCTCGCTATAGCATTATATTACAATCTCGCTACAGTGAATAGTTTTCACCTCCCTGCACCATTACAACGAATGGTCTTCACCTTGTTATAGCATTATATTACAATCTCGCTATAGCGAATGGTTTTCACCTTGCTACAGCATTACAGTGAATGATTTTCACCTCACTACAGCATCATATTACAATCTCGCTATAGCGAATGATTTTCACCTCGCTACAACATTACAGTGAACGATTTTTGCCTCACTACAGCATTATATTACAAATCTCACTACAGTGAATGATTTTCACCTCACTGCAACTTTACAGCGAACGATATTTCACCTCGCTATAGCATTACAACAAATAGTTTTTACCTCATTACATCAGACTACGCCCGAGGGTGAGATGGCCCCTGAGCCTACCTCACAGTTATGAAAATTCAAATAGAGCCTTGACAAATTGTTTCCACTTCATCATGAGCAGAATTGTTGTAGCTTTCACGCAAAGGACCATCTACAGCTCTCATAGGTGAGTCCTCATGACTCAAACGAGACCTCTTGGATGCAGCTCACTTGCGACCCCTCTCTCACTCACAACAAGCTGAGTAACGAGTAAAATAGAGTGCAGTCGATTGGCCAAAAAGGGAAATTCTCATTAATTGTCACAAGCTTACATATAGCAATGCATGAAGCATTCATTATAGTATCTGAAAGAAGAAAAGCTCAAATAGCAAGAAAACCTCGACCCAGCAAGGCAATAGTACATCAGGGGAAAAAACTGAAAGCCTAGCACTATAATTCCTGCAAAAAAGTAGCCAAAAAGCAAGTTACCAGTCATCGGGCTCATGCCTAGTAAAAGAGTAGCAGCCCCAAAGTTCCTCCTACTTATATTCCTCTGACACGTCCTCCTGAGCTAGACATAGAGCAAATTAAAAAGTCATAGAAGTTGGCTGGCCAGGCAGTAGCACCACAAGTAACGACCGGAGAAGGTGGCCAAAAGTCACCGTGAGCTCTCCCAGGAACCCACCTGGTGGATCCTGCTATGAAGCCATGTGAAACAGGCTATCCACGTCTCCCAACGCTCTGCAACAGGCCATCCATGTCTCAACAAGCTTCATCAAAAGCCAAGATACCAAATCACAGGGGGCTCTTCAATCTCCTCCATTGAGTTTCTCTTGGATGATAGAGAGAATGCCCCAGGCTATATATAGACCCGCTCAGCCCTTTAAAGAATCCAGGAGGTGCCTACCCTATTCTTCATCCAACGGCCCAAAACGAGCGGTAATGCCACGTCAATGGCAAAAATGGCAAACAGGAGAAAGTATGGCCTAAAGCAGAACGGAAAGACGTTTGATAAGACACTTTGGTCAAGAAAGAACACTGACTGAGGATACGAATCAAGCCTCAAAAACCTATAACTCCCGACCTGCAAAGCAAACCAAGAGTTAAGGGGCTTATGTTATATATAAGAAGTGGCCTAGCGAGGACAAGTCCCCGAGCGTGACTAAGACCAAGTTCCTCGCTTCAACGGGGAGCTTTTGGCAGGCCTCGCTTCGCCCACCAAAAAGTGGCACAATGAGGTAACCTCGGCATCCTTCCCGTGAAACTAGCCTCGCCTCGTCCATCATGAAGCAGCGACACAGCGAGACAACAAGGAAGCCACAAGGCTTATAGCAATACCAAGCTCGCCACAACAGTCTCCATGACACCCCCGAGCTAAGGACTCCCGCTCGGGACACCCAAGTATCTTGGCACGAAAACTCCTGGTATCGGACGCCAACAAGTTCAGGCCTACAGCTAACCTAGGGGGACCATTTTGCAGCCTACTTTCTGCAGTAGCCGGATTGTAGCCCTTTTTCTATTTTTCTCATTTATATCTTGATGTAATACCATTGTAGCTGGTAATTAATGCATGTAACTCCTCCTTCCTCTATAAATAGGGTGGCATTGTTAGAAGAGGGGGACGGAATTCTATAAGTAGAAACTCTACAAATTACTTTCAATACATCAATAAAAGCTCCGCTATAGACGTAGGGTCCGGTGCCATTCAGATTTGGCCGAATCATGTTAAACATGTCATCTCTCTTTTCTTTCTTCCTCTTGGTCCTTTCCCTTCTGCACTTTGGAGGCAGCATTGAGTCCCAGAACTCCTCCCCGTTGGCTGAAGTTCGAGTCCTCCATATGAACCAAATTTCATTGTCAACAAGGTCTTAATGGTGTATGGTGATTTTGCACTTGTAATCCTCCAATTGAGAGGAGATTGGTAAACTTGAGATGCCAAGCTAATTCCATATCATAGACACATAATAAAGTTGTCAAAATATTTCAAGGAAATCACTTTCCATCATATTCCAAGAAAAGATAACCAAATCATTGATGCGCTAGTGACTTTATCCTTTATGTTAAAAAGTAAATAGCAATGATCAGACACATGTTATGAAGATCGAAAATCGAGATTTGAAAGCCTATTGCTTAAGTATTGAAGAAGAACCTAATGGAAAACCTCAATATCATGATGTTGAGTAATACATAAAGTGCAAGAAATATCCAAAAAGGGGCCTTAGGGAGTGATAAGAAAACTATAAGGAGAATGGCAATTGACTTCCTTTTCAATGAAGAGATACTATGCAAGAGGAATCATAACATTATTTTGCTAAGGTGCATTGATGTGATTGAAGTGAAAATGATTATTGAAGAAGCACATGAAGGTTTTTATGTAACACATTCAAATGGGCATGCTATGGCAAGAATGATTTTAAGAGCAAGCTATTTTTAGCTGACAATAGAGAGTGTTTACATCAATCATGTGAAGAAATGTCATAAGTGTCAAATCTATGTTGACAAAATTCATACTTCTCCTACGTCAATGAATGCCCTGTAAATGCCATGGCTATTCTTGATGTGGGGCCTTGATATCATAACTCCAATTAAATCACATGCTTCAAATGAACATCAATTTATCCTCATAACCATTGATTATTTCACTAACTGGATGAAGCCATCTCCTATCCTAGTGTGACTCAAAATGTCATTCAAAAATGCATAAAAAGGTATATCATATGTCTTTACAACTTGCCAAAAAGAATTGTGACTGATAATGAAGCAAACTTCAAGATAAGGCACCACAATTCAATGTTGTATGATCCTAAAATGAATGGAGTCATAGAAATAGCTAATAAGAACCTTGAAAAGATCATCCAAAAGATGACAATAACATACAAAGATTAGCATGAGATGCTTCCAATTGCTCTTTATGGCTATCAAACCTTTATTCGCACTTTTACCGAAGCCAACCAATTTCTTTAGTATATGGTATGGAGGAGGAAGTGCTTCCCATTGAGGTTGAGATTCCTTTAATGGGCCTAAGCTCAGTATGACTAATTAAATCTCATTAAAGGAAAAAGATTGGAAGTGTTATGCCACAGACAGCTTTACCAAAAAAGATTAATGAGAGCTTATACTAAGAAAGTGCACCCTCGCCAATTCAGGAAAGGAGATTTGTTATTGAGAATGATACTTCTAATTCAGAAGGATGGTTGCGATAAATGGATGCCCAACTATGAAAGGCCTTTCATCATGAAAAGGGCTTGCTCTAGAAGAGCTTTAATCCTTATGAAGATGGATAGGGATGAATTTCCATAACCTATCAATATAGACAGAGTGAAAAAAGTATTATGTATGAAGCATGTTTGCTCCACATTTGATCTGCCTAAGAAGTTTGTAACACAATAGATAATGGGGAAATTCAATATTTACTACTTTAATCAATAGGTGTTCAAATGTATAGGGACAACTAGCACTTGTTTTCTTAAGCTTGTCACTAGAATAACTAGAAGATTCCTATTTGATTAATTTCTGTGAATCTCATTCTATATCTTCTTCATTGTCCAAATGATGTTCTATTTTCTTGGTGTAACAATTTTAATCTCATTATCATTTTAATATGATGCTTGTGATTAACCCTCTCAACCACTATTTGACAAGAAATTGATCATGCATTTGTATGAAAAGTGTCTTTCGGAATATCAAAAGAAAAACGTTATTTACATGCATCCAAATGTAAGCAAAATTACTCTGGTGAAATAAAAAAGACAATAGTGGATAGGTTGACCATCCCAAGATATCATAACAAAGTGGAGAGGGACTCATTAGATTTCAAAGAAAATTAGTGACAATCAAAGGGTGGAAAAGTTGAGACACTAGAACTCTATCAATCAGCAATAAAGATTCACATCATTGATACATGACACTATTGAAAGTTGTTATATGAGGTGAAAACAAAAAAACAAAAATATTAGAAAGGAAAATTGGAAAATTGGTTTATTTATCTTGAAACATGCATCATATTATACACTATGTTTACTTATATGTTGTGTTTTTCTAAATGCATCAACATTTTTGTTGTTAAATTGAACCTAGCATGGCTGGTCGAGCCTATGAAAAGTAGGTCTTTTACCTTTTGTTGTTAAGTCTAACCCAACATTGGTAGGTTGAGCCTGTGAGAAGTAAGTCTTTTACTTTCTGTTGTTAAATTAAACCCAACATTGGCAAGTCAAGCCTGTGGAAAGTAAGTATTTTACTTTTTATTGATAAATCAAATCCAGCATTAGCAAATTAAGCCTATGAAAAGCAAGTCATTTACATACCAATTGTTAACTCAAACGCAGCATTGAGAGGTCAAGCTTGTAAGAAGTATTTCTTTCACTTTCTTGATGAATTTAGCCAACTATGAGCAATTCCAACAAATGTGAAGCTTGTGTTTCTTTCATTTTATAGGCTTTTATTCACATGTGTGCTACTAACATAAGAGATTTCTTCTTCTTTCTAGAAAATTGGTGTTTACACCTTTACTTACCTTCTAATACAAGAAGGATGAGTAAAGGAGGTAGTTGTAAACACCTAATTTGTCTAGGTTTAACATGTTTTATGACTAATTAGCACTACACTTTCAAGAAAAAAATGATTAATTTTTATTTCTTTTTTATTATTTTAATAAAGAGTAAAAATTATAAAAATATCATTCATGAAGTAGCATATTTTAACTAAAAAAATACCCAAAAAAATTATTAAGTAGATTTAGTGTACTTTATACAAGGAAAATATATAAAAAAAATGTTTTCAACTAAGAGAGTGCTCGGTCTGCAATTGCAAGCCTCCACTTTCATCTACCTCTTTCTTAAGCCAAGATCTATTTCCAAGGTAAGCTTCCTTGTGCAACTCAATCTCTCCCAAAATGAGAGAACAACTTAATACCCAATGGTAATTGATAAACAACCTGTAAACTGGAGGAAATAGCTTACAACAAAAAAAAAACCAAGTAAAAATCAAATCACAAAAGTACAATTTTTTTTTAATAAATGAAGTGCTTTCATGTGAGAAAAGGGAAGGAAAGGAGACAAAGGGAGACTCATTTTCATTTTCTCTCAAAGAAAAAAAGAGTTTAACAACAAAGGATTTGTATCTTCAAATCTTAGAGTTCAAATCAATTGGTATATCTCTTTCATCCTTCCTCATCCTCATACATGCATAACATTCTTTTTTTTATTTTTTAGTTTTTTTTCTTTACATGATTACATTTTAGAAAGAGTATAAATAGTCAAAATAAAAAAAGAAGCATGTTGTTCAAGAAGAATCTATAAAAAAAAATGATAACCATAAAGAGAAAAAAAAAACCCAAACTAATGGAGGAAAGAGATAGATCTAAAAAGAGGAAAAAAATAAAGTTAAAAATCAAACCTTTATCTCAACCTTAGAGTAGAAAATGTTGAAGACTAACCTTTGAAATGTGGTAATGCACCTCTCTTTGTCTTGTATTCAAGCTTTATGATTCTTGATCTTTCAATTGTTGAGTTGTAAAAGATAATGAAAGACAAAGACAAAGACAAAGATGTAGGAGAACAAAGCCCATCTTGGCCTCTGTTTTTAATAGTGACCTATAAAGCCCAATCTTGGCCTCTATTTCTTAAAGAGGCCAAGACTGGTCTTTGCTTCAAATTAGTTTTTTTTACAAGGTTATTGATAGAGACTAAATAGGTTTCTATCTCCTATCCCTATCCTTCCCCCTCCCCTTTTTTTTCCTTCTTTTCAAGGCTTTTGACAGAGACCTTGGTCTCTATCTACCTAACCCCACCTTTTTTCCCTTTTTTTTTTAACATGTGACCCTTTATATATGTGTGTATATATATTGTTGCTATTCATTGTTTTAAACTACTGATACATTGATTATATTTATATATTTTTATGTTTAACTTATATATTCATCTTATGATTTATTTTATTATTATAAATAGATCATTTCAATGTATTATAAATTATCATATATGTTTTCACATGTAATATCTTACAACAGAATAAACTAAAAATGCACTAAAAAGTTTGGTCATTTTTAGTATTTTTAAGATGATGGGTATTTTATAAGTTAAATCATGTGAGCATATGAAAATTCAAAAAAAAACTCAATATTATTATACATGAAATTAATATATATCTCTTAGTTTTTTATCTATATATTTTATGTTATATTTTAAAATATGCCATTTTATTGCATCTTCACATGTATCCTTTCAGCCTAAAATTAATAAACTTTTGCTAATCATAGATAAAAGTTAGAAAATTCAATTACAAGTGCAATAAATATGGCTTCCAATATTCTTGAGGCACTTTCCTTTGTATAAGTTTGGCCATGAAATTAGATAAACTTGACACATTAATTAAATTAATAAAATTAATACGACCCATAAAATTAATAAAATTTATGCAATATATCAAAAAAAAAATAACTCAACTTTCATATTATTATTAAATTGAACACCACTCATAATTTTAGTAATATATAATAGTTGAACTTTATTTTATACATTATTTTAAGTCTATATCATGTACAAATAAAACCTAAATTATATTTATGACAGATCGAAATTGATGGATCTAATTGTTAGTACAATAATGATGGCCTTCGATATCCTCGAGGCATTTATTTTATCTGAATTCGACCATGAAGTTAGAAGAATTTGACATTAAATATATTAAACCTTTTAATTTGTTTCTATCAACTTTTCCTTAAAATATTTTAAAACTAAATAAAATTAGAAGATGTTAGAATTGTTTCGATTTGAATTAAGTGATACCCTCTTAAAAAAATGAATTTTTATCACACTACAATTTTTCTCAATTTTAAAATTGAAATTTTATAAAAATGTTTTTTTTAATATCACTTGATAGTCATTATTATAAACATACTAGCATGCCCCAAAAATCAATGGTTTCTTCAGTCACTCATACTTATTTAAGTCATATATCACTTTTGATATTGTGTAAAACAAGATGGGATATACAAAAACATAAACAAAAATTTTTTAAAAGAATAGGGTAAAAAAATAAATTATATAACAAACTAATCAATTTTAAATGAAAGATAGCATTAGAGAAAATAAGTAACCATTTTCTGAATGGACATCGTAGAGTGCTAATATCTTCCCTACACATAATTAACCCTTAAGCCTGAACTCTAAATTACGTAGATCTTATTTTGGTGTTTCAATCATAGCACAAAAAAATGATTGGTGGTAACTCCTTTTATTTGTTCAAATTTGTGCACACTTTGCATCTTGTTTCTTTCATCTTGCACTATAAACTCCCTATTTATTCATGGGGCCCGTCCATTCGCATCATCCACCATTGTTGGGGACATTACCATAATGTCTTTTACTAAACCTATTGTAAGATATGTTTTTAGTAAGCATGTTAGGGGTTTAGATTTGGCAAGCATTTGATATTCTATTGTGTTATATTTAATTTTTTAAAAAATGAATTTATTTTCTTGTCATTTATTGACTTATGATAAAGGTTTGGATACATATATTTACTATCATTAAACTTGGATTGTCCCTCTCACATAGGAAATCGACTCTAACGCTTGAGTAGCAGGTAGGATGAGACTTAAATGATCATCAAAGCATCATATGTAGATGATCTCCTTATTGCCTATATGGCAAGCAAGGATGTATGGTAAAAACATGTTATCTTAGCTACGTGTTAAGATAAGACTCAAAGAGTCAAGCATAGAAGATGTCAACACCTCTATGTAACCTGTATGGTGTAATATTAGAGTGTGATAAGCCTTAAGTGGGAGCTTTACCATAGCATGCATTTCATATTATATGTGTTGTAAAACAACCTATGTTAGGAAATGATCGAATAAGTCCTTACTTTGTCACTATATGAGTCCTATAGGACTTATGAATGTCCTATTTTTATATCCTTTGGGACTAGGATCTATGTTATGAATCTAAGATTGGGTTTTGCTACTTTGGCATCACCTCCAAGGGCAAGGAATCAAATAGTCTAGTGGAACATGTCTAGGAAAGCAACTTAAACTTGGTGGATTAATATAAGCACTAAAGGAAAAATCATTTGATCTTATAGATATGGGTTAGACTCATTGCTTGAGCAGCTATATAAACTTATGTTATGGGTATTTTTTGGTACTGCATGAAATGGGCTAGTAAAGGACCAACAACAGATAAGCCCAATAGAAGATAAAGCTAAGTTCATCAGATAGCTAACTACATAAGTACAGAATAAGGCAAAAGCTCCAGCTCGCTAAGCAACAAGCCTTGGCTCACGTAGGCCAACAGTCCACCTTGCACGAGCTCATATTGCCAGAAACAAGCTCGCAAATTCGATCTCACTAACTGAAGGCTAGCAATGCCTTCAGATCAAGAGTACCATCTTATGGACGCAACATCTTGCCTAACAAAGGGCTTATCAAGGGTAAACTAGAAGCAGGCACCCTCTCATACTAAGATTCATAGGACCAGTCTACAAAAAATAGTGTGTCGGGCCCATCCACAAAAAGTAATCTACAGAAGTCAACTAACAGCTTGCAAAAGCCATTTTGCAATAGTTTAGGTCATTTTGCACATTTATTTTGATGTAACAAAATTACAAATTATGAAATTATACTTGTAACCTCCCAACCTCTATAAATAAGAGGAGGGAGATCACCATAAAGCAATTCTAGATTGATGTACTGAAACTCTGTAGAAATTTTACCTGGGTAATAAAATAATACTGTGGACGTAAGGATCGGTGCTGCCCAGTTTTGGCCAAACCACATTAAAAATCCTTCTACCTCCCTTGTCAGTCTTCCTCTCCATCTCTTCATTCCTTATTTGCATAACTGGATTTTAGTTTGAGTCCTTAGAACTCTTTTGGTTGGCTGGATTTAGGTCAAACCAAAATCCACCATTAACATTTTGACATCATCTGTGGGGACTTATTTGCATTTTAGTTGATCTTCTTTTCAACTATAATCACTAGAGGAGGAAGAACCCTTAGAAGCTTAAACAATCCAATTGATCAGTCGACAGGTGCTCCTATTGCCAGTATAGCCATTGGTATACATCTTGAAACCCACTACCAGCCTGCTATTACTCCTGGGATTGATGAGGTGCAAACAGGTCTCCAATTCCAACAAACATTAGTGTCGATCCTAAATAAAATAATTAGAAATTATGAAAAAATAATGGATCTTGCCCTTATCTCGTTAGAGATTTGTATACACCAGTATTAGAATCGAATTCAAATAATTTTATATATAGAGATGTGATAAGCAGTAATTGAATGAGAAATAAAGATAAAGAACAAACTACAGAAATAAAGATTGTGTAGAAAAAAGAAAAGAATTGAACACAGATCTTTTAAAGTGGTTCAACTTAAATTGAAATCGTAATTCAAGTCTACTCCATTTGATTTTTCTTAACCGAAAGACCTCTAAATTATAACAAAAAATTATTAGGATTGACAGGCTCCTGAAATGTCAGTCTTTACAACAAAACCATAAGAAATTATTAGGTTTCTTGCTAACCTAGAAGATTTACAATAGACTCTTCTAAACCTATACAGATTTCTAAACCTTAGGAATCTCAAATAAACGAAATAGAATTAAAGAAAAGAGTTGGAAATACAATAGCAACATTTGAGATGAAAATCCTAAACAAACTAGAATAAACTGAAGCAGACTTGATCCAGAAGATTTGCAAAACTTTGAAGATTGTAAGAG
>JANHAO010025505.1:0-11329 GCA_026873985.1 Saraca asoca
AAATCTAAATCATTCTGCTAACTTGCATTAGAATCCCTATTTAAAGCAGAGAAAACCTGGACTAAAATACAATCATAATGAGCCATAAAAGAGAAAAAAATAGAAAAAAAAATTAAATGCTAAAATAGCTGAGAAGAAAGATGAACTCAAGTTTGAAAATCTACCTCCGATTAAAAGCTGAATCATGTAATTATTTGTTGTTCTTTCACAGAATCTGAGAAATAGTAGCTTTGGTTAAACTATCAATACCTATTTACAGATATGAAGAAGGAACTTGACATGGGATGTGCAACTTTAAATAGATTTGAAGTATAACAAAATGTAAAACTATAAAGAAGTTGTGAGTTTTAATCCCTACACACCCAAATTTTATTATGTAGTGGAATAACAAAAACCAAGAATCATAAGAAATCAAGGGGGTCAAATATAATGAAGAAATAAAAAAAAGGGCATGCAACCAGAGACACTAATCAACTGGAGGTAGTCAGATCTACAACACTCCAAAGAAATACCTCAGAGATGACAGGGAGTCTGACAGAGGAGAAGCAAGATAACAAATCCCAGATCTTCATTGCTTAAAAACCCAAATCCCATATCTTCATCATTGAAAAATCAAGCTGAAATTAGCACATAAGGACTGTGAATTGAAGAAAAACGAGTTGAAAATAGTTGATTATCGTCACGAGCAACAAGTGAGACAAGAAACTTCATCTGTGTCAAGGGTAGCGTGTCAAGGGTAAGTAAGGAAAAATCTCACCTTATCCTATCCGGTCCATTTTTATCCCAGCTTACCCTATGGGATAAAAATTTTAACTAAGGGCCTGGATAAGATAGTAAACCTAATAGGAAATTCCTATCCTGTTGGTTCACCAAACACAAAATAAAAGTAGGATAGGATAGTTTATCCTATCCTATCACTACTATCAGGTACACCAAACAAACCCATAGCTTCCTTTTGGATTTGGAGTTCCTGCATTCCTATTATATCTCTCTTTTGTTTGCCATTTGACTTTGCTTTTATACATTTAATCCTCCTTTCTTTAGTGTTTCCAGAAACTACAGCAAAATGTTTTATGATTTTATTTATCATTGCAATCAAGGTTAGGTATGATAGTTGTCTTATCATCTTAATGAAAGTCATGTACTCTAAAGCTTGATTAATTTAGTCTTTTGGTTCTACGGCTAGCAAGTTGCCTTTCAACCATTTTAAGATGAGATAAATCTGTAATCTGATGCTTATTTATAGCATCTAAAATGAGGTTAGACATCTGAAATTTAGAGTTAAATTTTATATAATGAAGTTCAATTGAGATTCTCTTGACCTCATTTCAGGTTTCTTTTCCTTTCTTTTTTTTTCTTTTTACCCACAAGTCTTATTAATTCTGAAAAATTAGCTATGAAATGCTAAAGTAAATTTTTTTTTGCCATTTTATGTAAAACATTTGAAGCTTGTAAGTTAAAATTTCTAAGAAAATGTCACTCTTCCTCTTCTTCTGAAATAAAAATTTTGCCATTTTTTTCTTTCTTTGTTGCATAGACAAAAAGAGTAGATTTCTTATGTAGCATGAAATTCTTCTAATTTCTATTATGAAACATTCCTTCTCAATAACCTGATCTTTGGGAGGAATTCTTTTCCTTTCCACTGTTGGATTGGATAAGAGATTAGGAAGGATCACAAATTTTGATGGTGTAGTATTTTTGGAGTATCTTGCTAGTGTCTATGGTTGTATAGAAATAAACTAATCTTTGAAAGGAGAAATGATTCGAGTGAAGTTATTTTCTTCGAGATATATAATCATACATATTAATGAATTTTTTTCTGCTCATAATACTTTGAAAGGGAAAGGGCATCCTATCATTTCAAAGCAAGAAATGTACATTGGTGCTAGTAATGTTCTTCTTCAGGAATTACTGAGTATGGTCTAAATGCAGAGATAGTCTCAAATTATAACCTTTTCTAGGTAGTTATGGATGCTTTTGCTGGACACTTCTGGAATTCCTATGGTTCACTTCTTTTTCTAGCTCATGATATGGTGGTGATGATCTTGTGACTTCCTTGCATGGGGAGCTATCTTAACCACTTCTTGTGTTTGTTTGAATTTGTGAAACTTCTGATGGATTTCCTAATTCTTTCCAAAAGCTGAGCATAAAAAAAAATGCCCATTTATTGAGCATATGGCTAAAGTTGTGAAGGACATTCAAGGATCTCATCTTCAACAGCTACTCATTGTAAATTATATGCAGTTGGAGTTCTTACAAGTAGATGGACTGCCTAATACTGAGGAAGCTGGGCAGTAAAGTCAGAAATAGAATTGCTGATCTCTGATTGATCAATTCCCTGACATAAAAATGAATGAAAGCAGTGATACTATCAAATTTCTCATCAGAATCCCACATCTAGTAAAAAATTAATGGGATCTTTTTTCCTTCTTTTTTTTTATATTTTAAATTAGTGAAATAACTTGATTAATTAAGTGTGTTCATGTGTAAAATCTAGGATATTCATGATGTCATAAATTCAAGATGTTCATGTCATCAATGACTTAATCTTTCTTTTCTTTTTATTATTTTATATGAGCCTATCATAGATGGAAGCAGCCCACCTAAAGGGGATTTTGTTATTGTGGGTGCTACTATATAAGCTATCAACAATATTTATGAGGTAAGCTGATTGCACTATCTTCTGCTTTAATGCATTTTGGAAAACCTTGTTTGTCAACACCATGGCCAACATGTAATTATACTCATTAATTAATATCTCTCTTTGCCATTTATTAATCAATATCACACACTACCTTAACTGATATATTTGTAACCAAATATTGATAAATTACAATAAAGTTGTACCCATATGACCTTCTAAATGTGAATCCACCTAAGTCTTATTTTTCCTTTATGCTCCCTGTAGGATCTGGAGTTTCTACATCCCTGTAAATCTTTGTCATGTTTTCCATTCTTTTGCTTTTGCAATTTACTTTGGTACTACAATAAATTCTTTTCTACCAACTTATAAGTTATTTTTGTGATGTATGTAAAAAGATAAAGTTTTATGATTTCTGTTCATGTGTGTTTCACCTATTTTGGAATATGTGGTCATTTTCCCTCTTAAATTTTTGTGAATTTACATTGTCAGTAAGTTTTAGACCTTTGGAAATACTCTACTAAAGCTAATCTATTTTAAAACTTGGAATATGTAAAAAATATTTGTTTTCATATCACACTTGTAGTTTTCTGTACTTAGCAATTTATAGACAGCCAAAAAGAATATATATATATATATATATAAATAATGACCTTACCAGATTTGACTGGCACTAAAGATGATTATAAAAAATAGCAAAATATGTTTATAATTGTATTTATCATTACAATCATGGTGAGGTATGACAATGATGTTATCATTTTAAGACACAATAAATAATTTGATGCATATATAACATCTGAAGTGAGTTAGATGTCTGAAATTCAGAGTTAAAAATTGTATATTAAGGAAAGTCAATTGAGATTCTCTTGTATGATGTTCTAAATTCTGACTTGATCAGGACACTATTGAAATGAGTATTATGCAGAGCAGCAATCCTTTTCAGATAAGATGGGACATGAATATGAACCAAGAATGGCAAGAAGGGAAGCTTCTTGCTCTTTATAACAAGTGGAATTTTAGAATTCAGTCCAATATGAACCATGTATACATTAAACAACAATTTTAATTTGTAGATTTTACTTATTATTCCTGAGTTACCTTTTTAACCCTAGTTTTTTTGTAACATATTTAATGTGCAAGAGGACTCTTCTAATTTTCATATTCTTCCATTAGTGAAAAATCTTTTTCTCCACAAAAGAAAAAAAAAAGGTGCCTTGTCTTTCTAGTTTATCTTTCTCAAGCTTTTCTCGTGACCTCATTTCAGTTTTTTTTCCATAGTTTTAAGTAATCCCGACTACTTAGCTTGAAAATGCTAGAGTAAAACTTCTGCCATTTTATGTGAAGCATATGAATCTTGTAAGTCAAATTTTCTAAAAAATCCATTACTCTTCTTCTTTCTAGATGAAGTAAGTGGAACAAAGGGTGCACTTCATCAAAACTTTGAAGTGTGTTAAGAATAAAACGATGAACAGTCCAATCTATGCAGTTTTCAAGGAGAATCTCCTACAACAACTCTACACTATATCTGGTAGGAATGAGTGAAGAAAAGGAAGCTAAAATTTTTTGACTTCTCTTTGTGTTAGTTCTTGCCTATTCATTTCCCTCTTAAGCTTGTGCTTGTTTGAGGTATTACACAGTTGAGATCTCTAACAAATGTGTACTAAAGCTATCCTTTTATGCAACTTGGTGCTAAATTTGACCATTTTGTATTATTTTTATAACCTTTAGAAATCTAATTGTATGTATTGCAAAATCAAGTTTAGCAAAATATAGAGCACAAGAAAATTTTTGTTTTCATATCACACTTGCAGGTTTAATGTACTCAGCCATTTATAGATGGCCAAAAACAATTGTATAATAATGGCCTTACCATAGTTGATTGGCACCTAAGATGATTATAAAAGATGGCAAAATATGTTTTATATATTTATCATTGCAATCAAGGTTAGGTATGACAATGATCTTATCATCTTAATGAAACTTATGTATTAAAAAGCTTGATTAATTTTTAGTCTTTTGGTTCTATAGGTTGCAAGATGCCATTCAACCATTTTAAGATGCAATAAATCTGTAATTTCATGCTCATATATCACCTAAAATAAGGTTAGAGGTCTAAAATTTAGAACTAAAAATTTTTATATAAGGAAATTCTATTGAGATTTTCTTGTATATTATTCTAAATTCTGACTTCATTAGGATACTATTGAAATGAGTATCATGCATAGCAGTAATCTATTTCTGATAAAATGGGACATGAATATGAACCAAGAATGGCAAGAAGAAAAGCTTCTTGCTCTTCATAATAGGTAGAATTTTAGAATTCAGCAACATAGTTAACATGCAAGAGAACTCTGCTAATTTTTCATATTGGTCCATCAATTAAAAAAAAAGAAAATCATTACAAGTGCCTTATTCTCCTACATATGTAAATGTTCAAACTTCAGTGCCATCCAATTTCTAGTTTATCATGCTCAAGCCGATGACCTCATTTTAGTTTTCTTTTTCTCTTTCCACAGTTCTTAGTAATTGTGATTGTTTAGCTAGAAAATGCTAAAGTAAAAATTTTGCCTTTTTATGTAAAGCATATGAAGCTTGTAAGTCAAATTTTCTAAAAAAATGATTGCTCTTCTCTTATTTCTAGATGAAGCAGGACAAAAAGAGATTTGTTATGCAGCATAGAATGAATCTACTTTCTAATATGATGCCCTCTTTCCACCCTAGCTGATTTAGTAATTGGATTGCAAATACATAGATAAAGACAGTTCTTATAGAACTTGTTGATGCTAATTCTGTATAAGAAGCACAATTATTGATGAATGGTTGAATTTTGAAGGGTTGTGTTAAGAACCCAGAAACTCCTTGATTTAATTCCCAATAGAACAGAAAATAATATAGTAGGTGCATCAGTAAATTAGAAGAAGAATAGAGAAAATACCATAGATAGTGCTGATTAAGATTAGAAGAAGAACAACAACAATAGTATAGAAATAATACAGTAAATATAGAAAAAAACCAGAAGAACACAAGAAATACTGTAGAAAGTGCAAATAAGGCTAGAAGAAGAAGAAGATTAAGAAGAAAATTACAAGAGCCTTAGCTCTCCCTAACCTAAAAAGGGTTCCCTTGGCACAAACCAAATACAAAAAAATCCAGACTGCCCCAGCACTTCTCTCCCCCTTTCTTTTTATAGAGCTACCCAACTAACAACTGTTAATCACACTACATGCAATCTGGCATGCAATAGGTTATGCCACCTCTCCCTTACCTCACTAGAGAGCATGCATTCTGTTACCTATGTCACCTGATCCTTATCTCACCAAAAAGCATGCATTCTATCATCCTTCTACCTTAACCCATGTGTATGCCTTCTGAAATGTTTTCTACCCACTTACTTTATTAATTCTGGGCCTTCTAGAATAAACTATAACTGCTTTGGACTTATTCATGCCCTGACCCAATTCTAATTCTTGGGTTCCCATCAATACCACCTCCTGAAGAATCTACCTTCTCCTCAAGGCAGAATGTAGGGAATTAGGCTTCTATTCCAGTAGCTTCTTTATTGCATCTATAATGTTTTGGCCCATCGTAGGATGTTTGAACTCCAACAATTTCTTAATCTTAGAAACGGCTTCCAAAAAGCAATCATCCTCGATCCAGGACTCTGATTTGAGAGCAAAATGGACTTCATTGACATCCTCATCAAGCTGGAGGCAAGATAGATGGTTGAAGACCTTTTTCATTCTCAAAAGAATGACACCTTTGGTAGTTTAGGACCATGACACCAGATTGACAATGAGGAGACCTTCCTCAAAAAGTGTAGCTATCATAGTCTCAAGAAAAGACTCACCCAAGAACTTTGGTGTGAGCATGTTATTCCAGCACTTGGATTAGAAGAGTCAACATTGATAATAATTGTTAGGAACCTAAAAACTCCTTGATTTAATTCCCAGTAGAACAGAAAATAATACAGTAGGTGCAGAAGTAGATTAGAATAAGAAGAACAGAGAAAATGCTATAGATGGTGCTAATTAAGATTAGAAGAAGAAGAAGAAGAAGAAGAATATAGAAATAATATAGTAGATGTAGAAGAAAACTAGAAAAACAAAAGAAATACTGCAAAAATGTAGATAAGGCTAGAAGAAGAAGAAGAAGAGTAAGAAGAAAATTACAAGAGCCTCAGCTCTCCCCAACCTAAAAAGGGTTCCCTTGGCACAAGTCAAATACAAAAAAAATCCAAACCACCCTGGCACTTCTCTCCCCTTTTCTTTTTATAGAGCTACCCCACTAACAGCTGTTAATCACACTGCATGCAATCTGGCATGCAGTGGGTTATGCCACCTCTCCCCTACCTCACCAAAGAGTATGCATTCTGTTACCTATGCCACCTCATCCTTATCTCGCCAAAAAGCATGCATTTTGTCATCCTTCTACCTTGACCCATGTGCATGCCTTTTGAAATTTTTTCTGCCCACTTACTTTATTAATTCTAGGCCTTCTAAAATAAACTATAACTGCTTTGGGCTTATTCATACCCTGACCCAATTCTAATTCTTGCGTTCCCATCAATACCACCTCCTAAAGAATCTACCTTCTCCTCAAGGCAGAATGCAAGGAATTGGGCTTCTATTCCAGTAGCTTCTTTGTTGTATCTATAATATTTTGGCCCATCGTAGGATGTTTGAACTCCAACAATTTCTCAAGCTGAGGAACGACTTCCAAAAAGCAATCATCCTCGATATAGGACTCTGATTTGAGAGTAAAATGGATGTCATTGACTTTCTCATCAAGCTGGAGGCAGGATATATGGTTAAAGACCATTTTCATTCTCAAAAGAATGACACCTTTGGTAGTTTGGGACCATGACAGCATATTGAAAATGAGGAGACCTTCCTCAAAAAGTGTAGCTATCACAGTCTCAAGAAAAGACTCATCCAAGAACTCTAGTACGGGCCATGTTATTCCAGCACTTGGATCAAAAGAGTTAACATCGATAATAATTGTTAGGAACCCAGAACCTCCCAATAGAACAGAAAATAACACAGTAGCTGCAAAAGTAGATTAGAAAAAGAAGAACAAAGAAAATGCTACAGATGGTGCTGATTAAGATTAGAAGAAGAAGAAGAATAGTAGTATAGAAATAATACAGTAGATGTAGAAGAAAACTAGAAGAACACAAGAAATATTGCATAAAGTGCAGATAAAGCTAGAAGAAGAAGAAGAAGAAGAAGAAGAAGAAGAAGAGTAAGAAGAAAATTACAAGAGCCTTAGCTCTCCCCAACCTAAAAAAGGTTCCCTTGGCATAAGCCAAATACAAAAAAAATTCAGACTGCCCTGGCACTTCTCTCCCCCTTTCTTTTTATAGAGCTACCCCACTAACAACTGTCAATCACACTACATGCAATCTGGCATGTAGTGGGTTATGCCACCTCTCCCCTACCTCACATGAGAACATGCATTCTGTTACCTATGCCACCTCATCCTTATCTCACCAAAAAGTATGCATTTTGTTATCCTTCTACCTTGACCCATGTGCATGCCTTCTGAAATGTTTTCTGCCCACTTACGTTATTAATTCTAGGCCTTCTAGAATAAACTATAACTACTTTAGGCCTATTCATGCCTTGACCCAATTCTAATTCTTGGGTTCCCATCAGGTTGGTTAGAATAATCTATTAAATGTCATTGCATCTTAGTTATAAAGCATTCCTTCTCAATTTTCATTTACTCCCTTGAGAACTAATCTGTATTTATAATCCTTGTTTATCTTGTCTTTGGTAGTATCATAAAGGGAAGCTTAGGCTGTTGGATCACCTCTGACCTTGAACCCATGGTTCACCTCTCACTTAACAAGAAAGGTGCTCGATGATTTGTTACCAACTTTTAGATCATTGTGTGTGCTGTCAATGTCATGATATCAAAATATCACTCAACTGCCTCATAAGCAATTTGGTGCAACTGTGGTATTTGAACCTCACTTATACTAGAATCAAAACCTTGCCCAATGCTACATGTATGCTATATAATTTGTAAAACTTGAATTTGTCCTAGTGTTCCCATCTCATAAAATTGCCAGCACATATAAGAAGGTTGGTTAGTTTATGTCATCTTGAAATTAGTGGGACAAGCTTAAAGTAGCTACCAATGCAGATTGTGGAATTAAAAATCCTTCAAACTTTCATTGTTCTTATTATCAACAAGGAACAAGATGGATTAAGAATCAGAGAGCTTAAAAAGTTTCCCCACTCGTGAGGGAAACTTTAGATTTTGAACTTACAAACTGTTATTGATCCCTTGAATGCTTTTGAAGCCAACATGAAAAGGAAAGCAAACATTGAGGTGCTAATGTTGGAATGGAGTAGAAATGCTGAAAAAGATTCACGGGTTGAAAGGGATGTAATTGAACAGCTGCATCCATCTACAAACGTGAGGAAATTGACCATCAAGTGCTATGATGGGACTTGCTTTACAAGTTGGTTGGGAGATTCTACATTTTCTATGTCTCTACATACCAATGAATGCAAATACTGCATATCACTACCATCACTTGGGCAACTACCATCCCTCAAGAAGCTATCCATTGATAGGATGGAATTATTGGAGATTGTTGGTCCTAAGTTTTATGGTGAGATAAGAGGTTCAAAATTGGATTGTCCATCTCAACCTTTTCCATCTTTGGAGCATTTGGAATATGAAAATATGTCAAATTGGGAAGAATGGCTACCACCGTTTGAAAGTGAAGGCAACAAATATCCTTTTCCTTGTGTTAAAAGTCTGTGCTTACATTACGTATTTGTCCTAACCTGAAGGGACTATTGCCACAACATCTTCCTTCCTTGACTGAATTTTAGATATCAATATGTTATCAACCGCAAACAATTCCTTCTATTCTGCGATGGATTATATCATTTAAAAAGTTTCCAATTGAAAGAGGGTTCCAAGGACCATTTCTATATCAGAATCTTCTATGAAACGTCCATCAAGTCTTCAGTCACTTCTGATAGATGGCTATGATAATCTTACTGCATTCTCAGAATGTATAAACCTGTGAAATGATTTTAAACTTTTCAAATGGATAATTTGAGGGATGTAATTGAGTTTCCTATTAATTTTCCTAAATTCTTCGAAATTATCTCTCACTGTCTTGAGTTAAGCATAAAGTTTCTACTTTTTACTTTTTAGTTCTTATCAATGGTATTACTCATTAATCCATATTACAATCCTAAACCTTAGATCATGTATTCTGTGATTGCATGCAATCCAGGATAGGTATGACAAGAATCCTATAATCTTAATAAATGCTGTATAACACAATGCATGATTCATCTTTAGGATCATTGCATCAACCAAAACAAAAGGCCCTAGGTCAGTAATTTGACACTTATATAGCCTTTGAAATGACTTTGGACTTCTAAAATCTTGTAATAAGTTTTTTAGAATGAGTCAACTAAAATGCCATTGTTTGTTGTTCTAAATTTTTTTAATATTGCCAAGAGAATACTGAAACAAGTCTCACCCTTTAACTCACTAACACTTGGTGATCTTGGAGATTTAGAATTCAGCAAAAGTAATTGTGATTTGGACGACCATTCACCATTTAAATCACAGTAGTTGTTTTTGTAGTAGTTATTTATCACTCCCAAGGATTTTTTAGAAACTATAAATTTTTTTGCTTTGAGAAACACTTTTGTCATTAATCCCATCTAATACAAGGTAGATTTCCAATCAAATTTGAGTTATATTTTCCATTTTCAAGAAGATTGGAAGGGAAAAAAAAGGTCAGAGTAAAAAACAAGACCAACAGTAACAGAAGCAAAAGCAGTAGAGTAGAAAACAAGTCCTATCCAGAAGATGGAAACCTGATATTGAACAAGTGTCTTCTATAAGAAACAAGGCATTAGAGTTAGAGACATAAAGATGGAATGAAGAATTGATACTATAATTTCTGAAGTAACAGAGTCTAATGTTTGGTAAAAATTAATATAACTTTCTATTTCAGAACTGGTACTATCTTTGGATTGCATTTATATTTCCTGCTTTGGGTCTTTCAAAAATTCTTTTTGTAAAAAAATAAAATATATTCTTTCTTGTCTATAAATAATGAGAGTTTTTAACTTTTCCTTATCTTTTGCCCAACTATTTTAATACATGTTGTCATTGTTAAAGATTAGTCTAGAAAAATCTAGCCTAATGATGTAGAAAAATTAGAAAAATAGAATGTTGTAGAAGCCACAAAAGTCAGTAATAACACCGACCAACTTAATATCTCTAGAACCTACAAAGTCGATAATAATGCCGACTTAATCTCCCTATAAAAAGGCATGCAGTGGTCTGAGAAGGTGTGTGAAAAATTTGCTCAGCCAAAGCTATGCCAACCCGTGTAACAAACCCCAAAAAATAATAAAATAAGCATTTCCCAACTTTCCCTCTCTCTCTCCACTCAAGCATTTATAACATAAAAAAAAGCCTAACCCACAATTTGTTTACAAAAACAAAACCAACATCCTCCATACTACACAAAACAAAACATCTCACATAATTTCCATCTTCCCAAAAATCTTACAGTGGCATCAGAGCGGTGTTGATCCTTCTCAATGGCCTTCCTTCCTTCACCTAATCTACCAACTTTCAATTATACCCAAACCTTAATTCCTATCTTCAATGGGGATACATATAATTATTGGAGCA
>JANHAO010025506.1:0-11329 GCA_026873985.1 Saraca asoca
ACTATCTTTTGGAAATTATGAGCATTTGCATCATAATTCAAGCAATTCTTTTTTCTTTTGTTTTCTTTTCTCATGATGCCTTTTTTTTTCTCAAGCAACAGAAGATATTGAAGTTTTAGCTTTGTCTTGGCCATGTCCTAAATAAATGAAATTAAAGGCTAAAACTTTACTGAAAATGAGTCACCTTAGAATTCTTAGGCTTGATGGCATGAAAATTTCAAGCAACCTAAGTGGTTTTTCCAATGAAATACTATGCCTTAGATGGTGAAATTATCTTTACACGTATTTGCCACATCCTTTCAGCCATTCATCATCAATGTTTCAAATTAATAGACTTGTTAAATTGCTCATGCCTCATTGTAGGTCCAAACAATTGTGGGAAGGCATAAATTTAAAGTTAAGGTTAAATGTTATTTGTTTTTCTCTATTTCTTTAGAAACAAGCAAAAGCTAAAAAGAACTAAATGGCTAATAAGAAATTACATCACTTTTGCCAACTGGTTCCATTATAGAAAAGTTGTTTACAATTATCAATGACCTAAAGACTAATCATGTATTAAATACTCCATATTTCTGATTAGTATCCCTTTTGTGCCATTTGAATGTATTTAAGTAATTAGAAACTAAAAATAGTTAAAAAATAGAAAAATATGAAAAACTTTCTTCAACTTTAAGGTTGGATTTCACTTACACTCAATTTCAAAACTTAAAATTAAAGTCTTAAATAATATAAAATTTTGAAATTAACAACTATCATCCACTTAATTAGTGGAAACTAAGTTAGATATATAAAATTTTAAATAAATACATAAAAATGAGTTTAAAATTTTATGGAAAAATTTACAAGTCATCATATAATAATTTTGAGACACTTATTTAAAGAATTGATAAAAAAAATAAATAAAATAATCTATGATGCCTTGATTCACAGCACTTGACAGGTGCAGAAGGTTACCATTGGAAAACCCTTTATAGGCCTAGCAATGCAGAAATATTTCTAATATGACATGACTTTATAAAAAAATACTACTAGATAGATACTTTAATCTAATACTTCAATTCAATTTTTAGCGAAAATCCAACAGAGCTTTCTCTATTTTTGGGACTCTTGGGCACAAGGCGAATACAACAAACAAGAACTACATACCCTATACACAAGTTGTATAGCAAAATCAAGACTACAGCAACCCAAACAACACAAAGCCTGTAACCTACTAGGCAACAACCAGATAAAATGTATGTACATTTCAACTATGCCAATTGCCAAAATTTATACCATCAATATACCTTTAAGCTCCATAGAAAATAATCTACTTAGTCAAGGAGCATATTCTGAACCGGATGGGTCATAGTGGATGGAAAGAGTGGCATCAGGCTTTGAAAAACAGGAAGGAAAATAGGATGAGTTTTACAAAAACTCAATGAGCAAATAATCCCTCAAAAAATAAAACCAAAGCTTAGTTTACAATTTATGTTTAGAATCTAAGCAATGAAACATGCATTTGTGAAAATAAACTTAACTGTTTAACGGATACCATCTAAAATAAGGTCAAATGCTTTAATTCATTAGAAGAGTTATATCAGTAAATATAGTAATCAACAACTTAAAATTTGAAGTAGAGTATAACATAATGGGAAATATTCATCGACATAATAACACAAGAAAAATCATTAAAATTCTTTGAAATGTAAAAATATTCAAGTATCAAAAGAATTCTAGAATTTCAAAATGTATTTGGAATCCAAAGGACAATTCTTAAAGGCAACCATACCTAACAAATATTGTTATAATATACCCTATTTTCCTATCAAATATTCTCCCCTTATTCTTCTCATAGATATAATTCTAATCACAACTACACTTGGAAGTTCTCTAAAGGAATTTTCAATGGATTCAAGATTTTAAAAACAAATAATCAATCAAAAAGTGTTAACTATCAAATATATTTAGATATAAGATACAATTCTAATCATTTCATGATATCATTGTTTAGAAAATATTGTCAACCGTTTCATGTGGCATATAAGTCAAAAATATCAAAAATTCAATATCATGGCAAGATGTAATCACTGGTTCTATAAATAGTAATTATTATAAAATGCATAAATACGCTACGATAACTCATTTTCATATCTATGTAACATATGGTAAAAATTTTGAGCCAAGCTTACATCAATATTCAACTTACACAAAAGGGTAATGTTCTAGATAACAAAGTTGTTTGTTTTGCAAAAAGGAATTCACAAAAATGAAGGATTATCAACTCACCTTGAACAATAAGATAACCTTAAACAATAAGGTAATTCCAAAAATCCTTTTTCTCTCCCCCTTTTTCTCAACTAAACCTAATGACCAAATCTTCATCCAATCCTCAAAAATCTACTTTAGATTTAAATTAAAGCCCTTTATTTATCTAAATCTAATCTTAAATCAAGAGAAAGAAAACATGAAAAACAAAAGAGAGCATACAAGGGTTTACCACTAGTTGACCAAATGAAGGGAAGAAGATAGACTGCTTTGAAGTAGCCCAAGAAGATTGGGTTTAGCTAGAAAAGGATCAGGTCAGTGAGTCAACCCATCAAAAATTTGGACCTCACTGGAAAAGTGTAGTAGCCGAACAAAGTAGAATAATGTAGGGTAGCCTCTAAGCTTCACTTCAATGGCTCTAATGCCACAAAAGGAGCTAGTGGCAAGCTGTCTGGAAAGCCGCTATCAGAAAGACTATCGGGAAGCTAGCATGCTTCCAAGCTAGAGGACATTAAAGGAAGAAAGGACGAGCCCTTTGAGCATGCTGGTGAAGGAAAGAAGCTAGAGAGGTGGAAGGAAAAAGAGAGGAAGCTTTAGCTTACTAGATAGTGAAGAAGATAAGAAGAAGAAAGAAGGCTAGTAGTAGAGGAGCGCTTCGGGGAAAACAGGGGACCTTTTAGAAAATAGATATAGAATGGAGGGGTCAGTGTAGTAAAAGCAAAGGAAAGGAAAAAGAAAAATATAAAGAAGGATAAAAAGGGAAAATCACACTTTAACACCAACAAAACTTCAGCACACTCACTGTAGTCCATAGAAAAAGAGAAAATTATGCTTTGACCACAATGAAAATTTTAAACTTTCATTATGGTCCACTAGACTTCAAATTATTTTTATTTACTATTATTTATTTTATATTTTTTCTAAGGTGTTACAAACTCTCCCCCCATCAAAAGAATTCATCCTCGTATTCTAGAAGCGAAGTTATACAATATCAAAACAAAGTATTAGATTATGTACTAAGAATAAGGTTCCAATGGTATAACAAGTGAAAGTCCATATCGATAATTCATTCGAATGGATGGGGTATTTATCCTTCATAAGTGGCTAAGGTTCTTGAGTCATCTCTTCTTTACCATAGTTTTCCTATAGGACTTTCACAAAAGGATATTCTTTGGAGTGGTGTTTTCTGATTTGTCGGTCAACTATGGCTACAAGACGCTCCTCATAAGTTAGATGACTATCCAACTCAATTGGAATTTAAGGAAGAACATGAGGTGGATCCGAAACTTACTTCTTCAACATGGACACATGGAAAATAGGATGGATGCTTTCCAATTCTAGGGGTAGATTTAACGTATATGCCATAATGCCTATCCTTTTTATTATAGGAAAAGGGCCTATATACCGAAGACTCAACTTGCCTTTTTTACCAAATCTCATCACTTCTTTCATGGATGATATTTTCAAAAACACCTAATCACCCAACTAGAATTCCAAGTCCCTTCTTAACTTGTTTGCATAGGACTTTTGGTGATTCTGAGTGATCATTAACTTTTATCTAATGATCTTGACTTTTTCATTTGCATCCTACACCAAATTTGGGCCCAATAATTTTGCGTCTCCTATTTTAAACCATCCAATCAATGATCTACATTCCTTCCACACAGTGCTTTGAAAGGAGCCATTTGGATTGCAGAGTGATAGTTGTTGTTGTAGGCAAATTCAATTAGGGGCAGGTATCTCTCCCAACTACCCTTAAATTGCAGCACACAAGCCCGAAGTATATCTTCGAAGACTTGAATGGTTCTCTCAAATTGACCATTGGTTTGAGGGTGAAAGGCTATGTTGAAGTGGAGTTGTGAGCCCAAAGCCTCTTGAAAATATCTCCAAAATCATGTAATGAATTGAGTACCTCGATCAGATATAATTGACAACGGGACTCCATGTAAGGATATAATTTGATCTAAGTACAATTAGGTGTACTAGGAGGTTGAATAAGTGGTTTTCACAAGAAGAAATTGAGCGCTCTTGGTTAGACAATTAACAATCACCCAAATAGAGTTATAACCCTTTAGAGTCTTGGGCAGCCTAGTTAGGAAGTCTATTGTCACTCTTTCCCATTTCCATCAAGAATCTCCAGATTCTGATGTAAGCCTGCAAGTCTTTGGTGTTTAGCTTTTACTTGCTAACATGTGAGACATTGAGAAACAAAATCCACTGTCTTATTTCATTCCTTCTCACCAATAACCTAACTTTAGATCTTAATACATTTTGTTACTACTAGGGTGTATAGCATAAGAAGAAGAAGAATGAGCTGTGTGCATAAGTGACCATGATAAGTCAAGGTTTCTCTATCATCTCTTGCTAGGCCTAAATCTAGTTCCTTTTTCATTTTGTCAGGCAACCTATTTATGTCCACATCTTGAGCCTGTGTGGTCACAATTTGATTAATGAGTGGAAATTGTACTTGCAAGGCCATGAATATCCTAGGTTCCAATATTTGCAATTGAACTTCACAGGCTTCCACCTTATGCATTTCTTGAATGATCGGCCTCCTATGAGCATAAATATGAGCAAGACTTCCTGCAGACTTTCTACTCAATGTATCGACTATTACATTGGTTTTGCCCGGATGATACAAGATAGAATAATTATAACCCTTTACTAATTCCATCTGATGACATTGCCTTAGGTTCTGGTCTTTTTGCTCAAAGATATACTTTAAACTCTTGTTATCAGTATAAATCTCACATTTCTCCCTATACAGATAATGGCACCAAATCTTCAATGTGAACACTATCATAGCCATTTTCAGATCATGAGTAGGATAATTTTATGCATGTTTCTTGAGTTACCTTGATGTATAAGTTATGACTCTGTCATGCTACATTAAAACACACCCAAGAACAATCTTGGAGGCATCATAATAATTAGTATAATTACCACCATAAGTAGGTACAACTAGCACCGGTGTCATAGTCAAGCACTTCTTGAGTTGCTAGAAATTTGCTTCACAAGAATTAGACATATAAATTTAGCATACTTTTAAGTCAACTTGGTCAAAGGGGCTGAAATTTAAGAGAAATCTTTTACAAAGCAGCGATAATACCCAGCCAAACCTAAGAAGTTGTGAATCTCGATCATTGAGGTCGGTATAAGCCAATTTTGAACCATTTCTACCTTCCTGGGATCTATACTGATACCTTCTTTTGAAACCATATATCCCAGAAAAGTTACACTGGACAACTAGAACTCACACTTTAAAAATTTGGAATGTAATTGATGCTCTCTGAGAGTTTGCAATATAATCCTGATACAATCCTGAGATGTTGTTCATGAGCTTGGTCATTAGGGGAATACACTGGGATGTCACCTATGAACACAATTACAAATTGATCTAGGAAAGGTTTGAAGATCCTATTCATCAGGTCTGTAAAAGCTGTGGGAGCATTAGTCAATCCAAAGGACATCATTAAAAATTCATAATGACTATACCATGTGTGGAAAATAGTCTTTGGGATGTCTTCTTTTTAGATTCACTGCTGGTGATAGCCTAAAAGTAAACCGATCTTAGTAAAGTACTGGGCACCCTAGAGTTGATAAAAAAATCATCAATTCTTGATAGAGGATATTTATTCTTCACTGTGATTTTATTCAACTGCCTATAATCAATGTATAATCCTAAAGTTCCATCTTTCTTCTTTACAAATAGCACAAGAGCTCTCTATGGTGAAGTATTAAGCTGAATGAAGCCCTTATCACCAAGTCCTGTAGTTGCACTTTCAACTCTTTTAGTTCAGCTAGTGCCATATGCTGTAGTGGGAAAGAAATAGAATCGGTTCCAAGAACAATGTCAATATAGATTTTAACCTCTCATTCTAGTGGCATTCCAGGTAGTTCTTTAGGAAAGATATCTAAGAACTCCTAAACCATTGGTAAATTTTCTACCCTCTGTTCTATCAATTTTGTGTCCCAAATAAATGCTTGATAAGCCTCACACCCCTTTTTAATCATCTTTCAGGCACTTAAAGAGGAAATAAGATTAATAAGAACATCACCCCTGTCTCTCTGGAGCAAAAGAGCTTCTTTATCTAGTATATAAAAACTAATCAGTTTATTATGACAATCAACACATGTATGATCTGTTGATAACCAATCCATACTCAAGATAACATCAAAATCAACTATGTTTAGCACAATTAATTCAGCAAGCAAAATAGTTCCACACATATCAATCTCACAAGAAGAAATCATATCACAAGCAGTCAATGTCTAACTCAGAGTAGTAGACACTAATAACTATGATTCTAATCTAGCAAGTCATAATGCCAAATAGATGGAAACAAAGAAACAGGTTGCACCTAGATTAAAATGTACATATGCTGGAATGGAATTAAATGGTAAAGTAACTATAAACACAACATTTGAGGCTTGGGCGTTCAAGGCTCTCGTAGTGGCTCCTTGTTCGCTACCATGACCTCTACTAACCAATCCTCTACCTCCCTTACAGTAAAATCAAATAGTGAGGGTCTTGTAAATACTGTAGATCAAGGCAAAACATTCCTTGATGCACCCAAGGCCCTAATGCCGCTAGGCGAGACTATAGAATAAGGGTAATCTTTTACCATATGGCCCAACTATCCACATCTAAAACAAGCTCCAATTTCTCATTTGCAAGTCCTTGAATGAATTTTTCCATAAGTCTGACATGGCCCTAGTACCACAAGTTTGACTAGAGTGAGATAGTTGGAACAAGATCCCACAGAAGGGCTAGAAGTAGTAGCACCTGCTAGCTTCCTACTTGGATTACTCGCACCTAGCTGTAGGGGTATTAATACATCAGGCTTCTAAAAAGGAGGTGCACTAGAAGTTAAGGATCTCCACTAACACCTTCAAATCTTGATTTCTTTCTTGTGCTGCCCTGGGTTTCTCTTTCCCTTTTCCTTTCCATGAATCTTATTTCTAGCTCTATAGCTCGATTGTACACTTGCTCATAATGGTACCCTCAGTGACTTGAATAATATTGAAATAATTATCATTAAGGTTGTTAACAAATTTCCTGGCCTTGTCCTTTTCTATTGGGATTATATATCTTACAAACTCCGAGAAGTGGAGGAACTGAGTAGCATATTCAGAAATTAATAACACTCTTTGTTCAAATTATGAAATTCCTACAACTTGGCATATTGTTGTCCTTCTAAAAAGAATTGCTATAGGAAAGTTGTATGGAATATTTCCCATGTGTTGGCCCTATCTCCTACTGATCCACGGTTTTCCTAACCTTGATACCAATCTATCATAGATCCATCTAATTGGAATCCAACTAACCTTACAGCAATGTCTTCTGAACATTGTAGGACCTGTCACAATCACTCAATTTGGTCTAGGAATAGAATAGGGTCTACCAATAACCCAATGCCTGAATATCTAGAAGGCTTAAGCTTCTGAAACTCTTATAAGTAATTTCTAAAATTCACAGGGGTTAGCACTATAGGTGGTAGCAAATGAGTTTCTGACCCTCCTTGCCACTATATCTGTAGTCTTTATTGAGTCAATTCACCCACAGACTCATTTATGGATCTTTATAAATTTGTGGCCCACATTGGGGCATCTGAAGTGGATGGGCTAGCTGAAGCTTTAAAAGTGGAAAGAGCATTTGTTTCATGTTGAAAAGTCTCTAGTTGCACTTCTTCATGTGTAACCCAGCCTTGACCTCTAACACGGCCTCGACCTCTAGTCTACCCCTACCTTGAGGTAGCGGCTATGAAGAAGATGGTTTGTGTGAGGCTCTCTTATACACTTTTTTATATCGACATCCAATATGAGCCAAAGATCTAATTCTAGATGGCATATTCCTATTATTAAGTAGAAAGATTTGTTTAGGTAAGATTCAGATGCATTTTTACAAGTAAGAATGAGAGATTTAGGAAACGCAGAGATTTTCAACATATTCATAGTGTGAGTATCAATATAACCTTACTCATGTATTGTGCTCCCAGGCGCACTAACATGAACTCGGTATATCTATCCCAATTTGGTAGTTGGAGACCCTTAATCATGCACCTAGACTCTAGACCATGCTCTGATACCAACTTTGTTATGCCTTGATTCACAGCATGTGATTGATGTAGAAAGTTACCATTGGAAAACCCTCTACAAGCCTAACAATGTAGAAACATTTCTAATATGACATGACTTTATAAAAAAAATACTACTAGACAGATGCATTAATCTGATACTTCAATTTAATTTCTATCAAAAATTTGACAGAGTTTCTTTTATTTTTCAGACTCCCAAGCATAAGGTCAATACAACAAATAAGGGTTACACGTCCTAAACATAACTTGTATAGCAAAATCAAGGCTACAAGAGCCTAGACAACATAAAGCCAATAACCTACTAAGCAATAACCAGACAAAATGTATGTACATTCCAAATATGCCAACTACCAAAATTTATGCCATCAATATACCTTTAAACTTTGTAGGAAGTAATCTACTTGGTCAAGGAGCAGATTATGAATCAGATGGGTGAGGGTGGATGGAGGGAGTGGCCTCAGGCTCTGAAAAATAGTAAGGAAAATAGGGTGAGTTTCACAAAAACTTAATGAGTAGATAATCCCTCAGAAAATAAAACCAAAGCTCAATTTACAATTTTTGTTTAGAATCTAAGTAGTGAAACATACATTTATGAAGATAAACTTAACAGTTTAATGGAAACAATAAAAAATAAAGTTAGATGTTCTAATTCATTAGAAAAGTCATATCAATAGATATAGGAATCAACAATTTAAAATTTGAAGTAGAGTATAATATAATGGGAAATATTCATCAAGAAAATAACACAAGAAAAATCATCAAAATTCTTTGAAATGTACAAATATTCAAGTATCAAAAGAATTCTAGGATTTTGAAATGTAATTGGAGTACAAAGGATAATTCTTAAAGGTAACTGTACCTAACAGATATCATCGTAATACACCTTATTCTCCTATCAGATATTCTCCTTTTATTCGTCTAACAAATATAATTCTAATTACAAGTACATTTGAAAGTTCTCTAAGGGAATTTCTAATGGATTTAGGATTTCAAAAACAAATAATCAATCAAAAAGTATTATACTATCAAATATATTCAGAAATAAGATGTAGTTCTAATCAATTCGTGATATTGGTGTTCAGAAAATATTGTCAATTGTTTCATGCATCATATAAGTCAGGAATATCAGAAATTCAATATCATGGCAAGATGTAATCACAAGTTCTATAAACAGTAATTATTATAAAATGCATAAATACACTGATAAATCATTTCATATCTATGCAATGTATGGTAAAAATTTCGAGTCAAGCTAACATCAATATTCAACTTACTCAAAAAGGGTAATATTAGGATTATCCATTCACCTCAAATAGCAAGATAACCTTAAACAACAAGATAATTCCAAAAATCCTTTTTCTCTCCCCCCCTTTTCTTTCAACTAAACTCTAATGACCAGATCTTCATCTAATCCTCAAAATTCTGCTTCAAATTTAAATTAAAACCCATTATTTATCTAAATATAATCTTAAATCAAGAGAAAGAAAAAATCAAAAGTAAAAGAGAGTGTACAAGGGTTTACCAACGGTTGACCAAATGAACGGAAGAAGATAGATTGATTTGTAGTAGCCTAAGAAGAGCGGGTTTGGCCAGAAAAGGATTGGGATAGTGAGTTAACCCATCAAAAAAGTGGAGCTACTGACTGAAGTAGAATAGTGCAGGGTAGTCTCGAAGCTTCACTTCAATGGCTCCAACATCATGAAAGGAGCCAACGACAAGCAATCTGGAGATTTGTTGTTGAAAAGATCACTAGGAAGCTAGCTTGGTTCTGAGCAAGAGGACGTTGAAGGAAGAAGGGACGAGTTTGTTGAGCTGGCTGGTGAAGGAAAGGAGCTAGAGAGATGGAAGGAAGAAGAAAAGAAGCTTTAGCTTGTCGGATGGTGAAGAAGAGAAAGGGAAGAATGAAGGCCAGTAGCAAGGGAGGGCTTCAGGGAAAACAAGGGACTTTCTAGAAAATAGAGATAGAATTGGTGGGAGGGGGTTCATCATAGGAAAAGAAAAAGAAGGGAAGAAGAAAAACATAAAGAAAGATAAAAAGGGAAAAATTGTGCTTTGATCCCAACAAAACTTCCGCACACTTATTGCAGTCCATTAGAAAAAGAGAAAATTATACTTCGACCACAACAAAAATTTTAAACTTTCATTATGGTCCATCAACCGTCAAATTTTTTTATTTATTATTATTTATTTTTTTATTTTTTTAAGTTGTTGCATAATTAATTAAGTGAATCATGACATAAATGTTGATCTCAAGTTTTTACATAATTTAAAATATTTATTTCAAGTTTTTAAAATTAATAGAAGACAATGCAATTATCCTAAAAAAGAATTTTTTGCATTATTCTAAGAAATTGCATAAAAAAAATTGGGACATTCTGTTGATTATCGTTGGACCTTTCCACTCTAATTCTTAATTGTGACAATGGTCAAAAAAACCGAAGTTATATAACTTTTTTTTTTTTTGGTATGTTCATCAGTTCATCATCTGTAATCTTTATATAAATCATACTTCTCTTTTCATTGAGTTTAGTTCAATCAAATAATAACTCTCAACAGTCTTACTTTATTCAATAAGCTCCCACGTCGTTTCCCTTCACAGCTTCTCAACAGGTTGAGGATTTGGATATCAGTCACTCAAAATATCTTATCAAGATGCCGGATTATAGGGGGATGCCGAATCTTAAGTGGCTGTCTCTTGAAGGATGTACAAATGTGACGCATGTTGATGAATCTATAGGAGTTCTTTCAAAGTTAACAATCTTGTATTTGACAAATTGCAGAAGTCTTATCAGTCTGCCCAACAGCATTTTCCATCTGACTTCTTTTGAAATGCTAAGTCTAGATTTTTGCTCAAAACTGAAAAACCCTTTTGAGAAAACTAGTGATGCGGAGTGTTTGAAGTTTACCAAGAAGTCAAGATTTACATCATCCATTGTCAAGAAAGTAGTGATGTCACCTTTCAAATTCTTTACCAGAAGACATAA